>JASAND010002369.1:0-59074 GCA_030248195.1 Trissonchulus latispiculum
CAAGTGTGAAACTATGCTAAGCACGTTTTCTTAGAGTTTTCCCAGCAAACAGTCACATTTCGGCTTTCTATACAGGGGTACTCAGAGTATGCTTCGCCCTGGATTATGTGTCTTGTCCGCGTTGTAAAGCGCATTATAATATAATCTTCAAACAATATTTTGCACGTATATTTCCAGTTCGTAAAGCATTAGTAAGAGCTCAATTAGCTGCGCAACTGGTTTACAATTAGGAAATGTCGATCCAGCGATTTAAATGTTAAAGGTTGAAATTAGGATTGCAAATGTGAAGAAAAGTGTCCAGGGCGCGGATTTGAACCGCAGAGTTTTGGGACTCTAGTAGAACGTCCTACCACTTGAGCTAATTCCCTGGACAGCAATACTTGATTATTACACTGATTGCAACCTTTCGGAGTTCAGGTGAAACGCTGATATTTAACATTTACGGTACGTTAAGAGGCTAATCCGTTAAAAGTTCTGTGCTCAGATTTAACAAGTAGTGCCCAAAAGGGCAAAATTCCTTCGCTGAGAATTGTCTCGCAACTAATTTCGCCTCACCTCACATAATCTAACTAAACTCTTTAAACTAAACAAAGTTGTTGTGTTTTGAACTTAGAAGTTTATGAATGTGTCATACCCAAGCAAAGTTAACGGTTGCCATTGCATGGTCTCAAATATTTTGAAATTTCATTGATTAGCAATTTCAGCACCTGCAGCTCAAATTCGCGAAGAGAAGAAACTTTAGTCTTGAAAAAAGCATACAGCAAACTCTGAATGAAAGCTCCCACTGAAAAATTGAGCTATAACTGTTGAGTTATAACTTTAGCTGTTGACAAACAACTTTGAGTTAATGTATGTAGTGTTAATGGCAGTGTCGTTCACCGGCCCAATTTTTCGTGACCCGCCCAGCTCCTGGGGGCACGCACCGAGCGTCACCGGCCGGCCGGCCGCGGCCACTTTGCGCCGGCTATCCAAAATACAAGGAAAAATATACCTAGGACATTTGATGTTTTTCATGGCAGAATTTAACAAGTTTAAGGCAATAAGTCGCAGAAACTGTTACTGGCCGGTCGGCCGCCCCATATTTGACCGGTCGGTTTGTAACTGATCAGCCAGCCTGTCAGCTGGTTTAAACAGGGCCGGCGCGCGCCGCACAAATTACAAATTTTAGGAGTTACTGTAAAACTCTCTATTCGGAGTCTCACACATTACAATTTTTCTGGTCACCGTTAATATAAGCATTCAATAACAATTACAAAATGTTTCAGAATATTTTGTTTAATCCAAGTTTTTAACTTAGGAATCCAACATGCAGAATATATCTTTGCAGCATTTTCAAGTTTGAACCGTTGCACAAAACTTAGCTTAATTAGTGCAGTTGTGTGGATGCTGCAACGGATTGTATCAAAAGCATGTCATAAGAGTTGTAGCCTGTAGGTCTGCCTAAAATTTCGGCGGTAAGCCGTTTTCGATTGACTGACTTTCAAAGCGAGCCAGCCGACCGGTCCCGGTCAGCAAACGGATTGCTGATTACTACATGGATAAGCATCAACAGTAAAAGGCACTTAAAATTTTACTTAAGGTGGTGCTTCCCTTTTGGGCACATATTGTTGATTGAAGGTTCAAATCAAGATGCAATTTGATGGAACTTTCCAAAAATAAGTTCTTTTGGCATTCTAACACCCTCCGCGCAATCACGCTCGGGTAAGTTCTCGAGTTCTCCGTTCAGGGTGGTTTTCGTCAATTTTTGACAGGTAGGCAGTTGCTGTACAGCTATGACTGTATACATTCGAAAGATCTTGTTGAGTTCTACAGTTTTGCTTTTTGAAGCACTTTCCTAGCTTTTCTCTCTAGTGAGGTATAGCTGATTTTCTTATTTTGGCGTTGAAAACTTGTCATTTTTGCAGAAATCAAATAATGCGCCATTTCTTGAGTTACGCATGCCGTAAAAACTAAACTACGGGTGTCAATTTGAAGGTCTCGTCGAGACTGATTATCCGTGACATTATAATTTTCTAACTGCTACTCCGTACGCTGCTATCATAGAAAATGTAGTTTTTGTAAAAAACATGACCACCGATTGTGGAGCATTTACTATGCAAGCTAGATGGTTGTCACTTACTGGAGTGTGTTTAATCACTAAAATACCCAGGGGCCCATTTTTAGTTGTCCCGATTGCTGCTTTCTAGCTAAAGTGGTCGCTTGCCAAAGTTTGGAAAAGTAGGCAAAATCCAGGTTGCGCATACATTTTAGCCAATTTCTTTATAACGAAGAGCGATTTCATAATATCAAAAAAAAGATCCCCAGCTATTAGATAGTAGAATCGAATGATTGGCCGATGCCTCACGAAAAAAATTACTTTTAGTCTGGAAAAAATCTGAAAAAGTAAATTACTTCGAAAATGCAGTAAAATAATTTCCAAGAACTAAAGTTAGTTTTGTTGTATTCACTAGAAAGAGCAATTGTTAAGCTGCGTTTTGATCTAAAAATGGCTTCTTTACTCTACGTAATGGTTGAGTAATAATGGTTCAAGGTTGATGTCTCCAAAAGGAATCACCACCTTAAAAGCAACTAGGCCCTAGCTTGTCACTGAATTGTATGGATTTCTGAACTAACAATCTCTAATTGAGCTTTCATCATCTTATAAACCTAATTTGCATTTTGCGAAAACAAAAATGGAGCATAGCTAGACACATGTTAAAGATAGGCACTTTTCTGAGCGCAATACGGAACTACAAACCAAACATGCACATTTCCCATAGGTATTCCGCTCTAAGCGGAATAAAAAATCGAATGATAGTGTTATAGTAAATATCAATATCAAGCAAAAGTATCGATGGGCAAGTAATACTGTGGAATTACCTATTGTTGGCTTTACGAAATTTATCTTCAAAATATTTGTTCCACATGAGCATAGAACTATTTGGACAAAGATTAGCTACGAGTTGCAAGGAAAGATAAAATTTGTTTTTGATTTACTGTAATGTAGCTTTAATAGCTTTAATGTAGCTTTAGTTAAGTTGAAGTGAAAAATAAAATTAGTAGAAGGCAACAATCAAGGACCAATAGCTCAATACTTCTGCGGATATACTAGCTGCCAATGGTGACAACATGTCGCGTAAATATGGTTTTATATGAAGTATATACTTCTGCGGATGGAACCTGGAAAGACCACATTTCAGAACAGCGCATCAGTGTGCCTGTGAAACAAGATCACTGGTGTTTACTGCACCTCGTACCAGACACAGTATTTCCATAAATCAAACAGCTAACACGATCTCATGGGCCTTGACATCATTTAGCAAATTCGAAAACATTGACCCTACTAACTGAAAAACATTTCTTTCCTTTACAGCCCTTGTTATAAACTTGTTTTAATAATGAATACTGTTACTGATGTTATTAGTATTATTATTATTATCATTATTATTTATTATTATTATTTTTATTGTTATTATTATTATTATTATTATTATTTTTATTGTTATTATTATTATTATTATTATTCAAAAGCTAGCATTAGGTTAAACTCTAGAGAATGATGGCAGACTTTGACTCTTGTTTTTGCCATTTTCAGAAATTTTAATGAAATGTAGGCGCTCAAGCAACAAACATACAAACAAACAAGTTTTGTTTGAATAGCATTAATGCGATCAAATAAAAAATTGCAAATATTTTTAAAAAGTGTATTAAAACAACAATAAGTTGGGCTCCTTTCATAGATATATAAGCTAGATGCATGCAGACACCACCCTTTCAATAGCCCCCTCCCTCTCCACAACAAGTTTAATTGTGTGACTGCAGTCAATAACTGAAGTTATGGGGTACCGAACTTTAAGATAACCATTTAAGTTTTGCTAGGTTCCACCTCAAAACTTTACTAGGGTTGAAGAATTAAGAGGTTTGTGCTTGACAGCATGCAGTACGCATCAGCCGAAGTTCGTCAAATTTTTGGTCGTACCATTGGATGGCTCCCTTAGAAGTTTATTTTCATAATTATGTACCGAACCACACTACACTGGCATACTCTCTTAGCTTTGTCTGAATCAGGATTTGCGATCAACAGTCGGCTAGTGTTCTTGGTCGACCAAAAGTTTTGTAGGTTTGCCGTTACCGGCCGACCGACTTTCTGAAAACGGTCGGCCGATCGGCCGTTCTACGAGCCCAACCTGTAGAAACAGCCGGCAACCGGCTGGCCATTTTCCACCCGGTCCCAACTGGGTGCCACAACACTGACGGCTTCTCACACTTCTTGTCTGAGAGAGAATTTCTTGTCCAGAATAAGCTTAGACTGTTAAACGCTGTTGTTTATTTTTATTGATCTCACGAGTTTTTGTTATCCGTATCGCATCACAGATTATCATTATCGCAGTCAATTTTAAAGTTTTAATAATTTTGACATTTGTGGGTACACTTTCCTATGTTCTAATCTTTCAATTGTAATTTGACGAGTAATGTAAACGTTCCCTTCTCCACAGCTCAGTATTGAAAGTAACAAGTAGTATGCGAATGTCGATACCTAATCTATTAAGACAGGCAGGGTGTTTAATATAAAAAATGGCAATTGATAAATTAATATCGAGCAGGAAATAGCGTCTAAACTGCTGAGCCATCAATGTATGTAGTTAATGAACTGGCTTAATGAACTTAATGAAACGTGTAAACGGGGCTTTTGTAGTGTTACTGTGATGTGTTTCTGAAAATAATAGTGGTTATACCTTTTTGTTGACAACATAATTATGGCTTCGAAGAACCTAGGACCTGCGCATGACTCTCAAAATCATGTGTAACCATATTTAAAATTTGCAGGTTTTCGCATATACAATCTGTAATATTTGTGCATGTGTCTGCCACACATGGCATACAATGCCTACATATGTGGGATGGCGTAAATTGCTACATCACGCCTAGCTACGAACCTCTCCCAACTATAGTCCTTAGTGGAATGGATGTAGCACCTGTACGTTTGCTGATGTGTTGGAAAAGATGTTGCAATCCTAGTAGGTTACACCTACCGCCATTGAATATCTCAGCTTAACTACATCAATGAACTGAACCCTAGCTTCAATATATGTATCTATCCATATAATTGTATTACAAAACTCAACATGATTGAAGAAACGCCCCTTTTTTGCATAAAAATTTTTATATTTTCAAATTTGTGTCAAATTCAGGAGAGCACCAGCCTCTAAGCCTAAGCCTCCCGCTTGCTAGATAAATTTATATGACTAGACCCGACCTGGACTAATTATGAAAGGAACAATCCTTACCTTTTTCAAACCGTTTTTGAGTAAAATTTCCTTGAGCAACTTTTCCATGTTCAAATCAAAGTAAATCATGCCCACTTTAACCACAGTTGTCTTCATTTCACAGTTTACTGTTTCACTAAAAGGCGCTACTTCATTATGACAAATTCGAAATGAAGACGCTACATACGTTGCACTGTGCTGCTTACGCTGGAAAATACTTGATTTCTACAGTACGATGTAGGCAGGAAATCATTACTAATCAAACTCATGCTGTTAAGACTCATCAATCTCAAAATTAATTAATTGCATCCAACCCACAGTGTTTATCAGGGAAATCTCAATTCACCACATGAGTCCTTCGGCCTCGGGTTTACCCAAAGTAAGCTTAGCCGTTTGTTTCAGCAGGAATAAAGAAGTAAATTTAATATTGAATTCATTCTTTACGTTATTCTGAATTGTTAGCCCTGCTTTTACCAGACCGATAGCCTAATTAACTCAGTGCATAAAGTAAGTTTCAGAGCTTTAATTTTGACCTCGGAAGTGAAAGAATTACTTTCTTCGCCTTCCAAGATTGGGAGGCTGCTTTATGCAATCTTTTCTGAGAATTAAATTTTTTGGTATCTGAAAAACGAAAACTAATTTCTTAGCAGAATATTGTCTAGGTATTTGGTTTGCATCTTGCTCAAGGTGCTTTCTTTGACATGATGCAGAAGTTAAAGCATTCAGTTGAGTTTTTGATGTGTGACTCCGTGTCAATGATGATACCATTAAGTGAAATCCTCTTCTTATATTTCAGAATTATTGGTCCTTTGGAAATGATATACGACAATTCAACCTTGCTGGAATTAATTTTAGACAATTTGGAAGACTTTTTGGAGTACTGTGGCTACATTAGCTTTGGAATTTTCGCTGTCATTACAAATATATTAGTCATTGCCACTATTGCTAGCAAGCCATCATTTCATACGAAGGAATTTTTCTTATTGGCATCATTAGCAGGTACGATTGATGCAGTCTAAACAATTTTTCAATTTTAGTTTGTGGGGCTGCCCTCTTGGATTAATGGAAATTGTTCTAGCAAAATATAATTCTAATTTGATATTTTCTTTTTAAATATGGTTTGAAATTTGCACCTGGCTGTTTACGATCTCAATGATGCGTTAAGATCCCTTAAAGCCCCTACGTCCAGTTAAACTGTTTGAAATTATTAAGTTAGGCTAGGAGTGATGGAGACGAATACGGAAGGATTATACAAAAGGGGAATTAATGCTGTCAGATTTTATACTTTATTATCGCCAATGAAAGACAAACTCCGCAAAATTTCTCGGCCGTATGAGCAATTTAAAAAGTTGGCATGTCCTAATTTTCTGTCTTTGCTTTAGCATAACCTTACGTCTTGTATTTCAGTGGCTGATTGCACGGTGGGATTATCCTTCCTAGGGGATGGAATACGAGGAATGATATTACAGCTGCAACCAAGTCAAATGTCAAGCAAAATAAGTGTGAATCTTTGTCTATACTATGTGTTCCCAGTATTTAGAGATCTTGCACCACTTATTTCAGTTTCAATGATTTTGGCATTGGCTTTAGACAGGTTTATGTCAGTTATGATGCTAAGTAAATACACCAAGTTTCCTTGGGCATATGTATACTGCTTAGTGGGTATAACTTATTCTGTTTGGGTAACATTCAGCGTAGTTGGAATCGCTATAGGTTTAAAACATGGTGATCATTTGATAAGCCCTCGATGTAAAACACGAAAGATGGTTTCAATACTTTATAGTAACTTAATTCAAATTTGGCAAATGACAGCTGGCGTCGTTAGCTTTGTGGTATACTTCTTAATTGTTCTTGTATTGTTTACTTTCAAACTAACATCTATCGAAGCAAGTAAAACAGCACAAATCCAACAGTTTAATCGGGAACTAAAAGTAACTAAAACCGTGGTTGCTATTGCAAGTCTTACTATGATTTTAGTTGTGCTTCCAGCATTACTTCGATATGCCGACATAAGCAAAGATTGGGAAGCATTAGTTCCTTTGAATTCTGGTTTAAACATTTTCGTGTATGCTGTCAAATACGACAAATTTCGAAGTATTTCTTGCCGCAAAGCGTCTACTCAAACAAAATTATTTCAAATCAGCCATACTGTAGCCAGACTGCCAGTATCATCAACAAAGTTTTAATTTTTAATCTTTTAAATATTACTTATCATTATTGCGTGAGTGTCGATTATGTTTCATTTATGTGGCATTACTAATAATTTTCTGCTCACTATTTGAGGGTGTTGACATAGTAAGCACATTTAGTACATACACTTTTACGCATGTTGTTTGGATGGATTTAGCATTTGCTCAAATTATTTTAATGCAGTTAATTAATTCTAAATACTTAGGTCTTGCCAGAAGTTTAGGTATCCGTTTAGGTATTCTTTCTGAGCTACAGGAAGAGGATCATTTCATCGTCATCATCAAATCGTGGATGAAAAAGTGTTTAACGTATTGTCTGACTGCTAGATAGCAACCTGCATAAGCCGTGATGTCTTAATGTTAGTTCCCGGACTTGCAGCTGGCCTACGTAGCAAAAAGAATGATCCCACAGGCTACAGACTTCATAAACAGCTAGGAATAAATGGCATTAGCAGTAACTTAACTGTCGCATTCGAGTTCAAAGTTTTCTTCAATAAAGATAGGAGACACGTTTGCATCTGAATAATCTAATCGCAGAGAGAGGGATACATCGACATCAAATTTTGTTGATTAGCTGCTGTTCTTAGTTAAAACTGTTTCTGTACTGCACCGTGTTTGAGTTGTTGTACTGTAGTCTTTGTCTCACGTGTTCTTCAGTTGCTACTGTATGCGTTTGAACTTATTCAATACGTAATTTAGTGTACAGTAAAACCGACAGTTATCGTTCAGTTATACAGTAGTTATGGTGAATACAGAATACGTCATTAGGTGTACTTTTTAGATGATCTTACTTAAGGTGGAGATTCCCTTTGTTGACATCAAATTTGAACAGTTATTACTCATTCATTACTTGGAGCTAAGAAGCCATTTTTTATCAAAATGGAGCTTAACGTTTTGTCTTTCTAATGAATAGTATGAAACTAATTTAGGATTTCAGAAAAAATTTTAACGGACTTTTGAATAAGTGCAATTTTTCAGATTTTTTGCAGACAGAAGTAAATTTTTTTGAGAATTGATTATATAATTCGATACCTCTATAAAATATCTGGGGACCCTTTCTTAGTTGTTATGAAATCGCTCTTCGTAATAGAGAAACTAGCTAAAATGTATGCGCAACCTGGTTTTTGCCTACTTTTCCCAACTTTGGCAAACTACCACTTTAGCTAGCAGGCAGCAATCGGGGCAACTAAAAAAGGGTCCCGGGGTATTTTTGTGTAAAACACATCTGCTAAGTGGCAACCCTCTAGCTTGCATACTAAATGCTCAACAATCCATGGAACAAATTTTGTCGTGTTTACGCAAAAACTACATTTTTTATGATAACAGCCTATGCGATAACAGCTGGAAGATGACCATGTCTCAGATAATTGGCATTTCTGAAACCTTCAAACTGACGCCCTTCTTTTAATTATACGGTTTACATACCTCAAGAAGCAATTGATTATTTGATTTATGCAACAATGACAAGTTTTGGACTCCAAAACGAGAAAATTTGTAATATCGCATGATAACGAAAAGCTAGAGGGCTACTTCAAAAAGCAAACATGTAGGGCATAGAGATGAGGACGAGCCGGGATTTTCCGGCTCGGCTCGGCTCGGCTCGGGAGAAAATGTGGTCGGCTCGGCTCGGCTCGGCTCGCGGGCATACCCGGCTCGGCTCGGCTCGGCTCGGAAGAATATTGAAAGTGGGTCGGCTCGGCTCGGCTCGGCTCGCCCAGCTTGAAATTTGAAGTTTGACCGATTGCACCGAATTGTGGATTTTCTACGTTGTTTTTGACAAAAAACCTAAAAACAGCTGTCTAGCTTTTGTGTACAAGTGTGAATCACCAAAACTCCATTATTACCGAGACACTGCGACCTGCAGAGTGCAGGGTTATAAGGTTTAATGATAGTAATATTTGGTAACTGTATATTCTACGAAAGTGCGCGGACACTCATTCACGCTTGTTTTTCTTAAAATTTATCATTATTTTATTCTATGTATATAATATGGAAAGGAACCACTGATAAACGCCGAAAAAAATCAGGAGAAAACTTTTTGTTTTCCGCAGTCTTGAAAAAAGGAATATATAATCTGATAAATTGCAAAATGCTTGAGAACTCAGCAATAAAATTCAGAATTCTTTTAAATTATTTTGAAATTTTAACAAATTTCAACTCCTTTAATTGCTCTCTGCCGATCGTAGCTATAATCGTTGTCAATTGTAATTATGCAAAATAATTTCAAACTCTAAATTAATTGTAAGCATTTCTGGTATATAATCAGCAGTTTTACAACCTTTTCTGCTATCATATAAATTACTACAACAACCCAAAGCCACAGTAGTAAGACAATGCAAATTTTAATTGTAATATTTTTGATAAAACCAAATATGACACGTTGAAATAATTAAGTAAAAATATTTCTTTCTAACTAGTAACTACACCATACATAAGACGACTTCGAGCACAGACTAACGTTTAAACTAAGTTGGCGTGGAAGGAAGGTATGAATAAAGACAAGGAAAAACGGAAAATTAGACGACAAAGTTGAAACCAGAAAATAGAATTCATAGAATTTGTTGGCTATTTTGTTTGAACTAATTACAGTGATCTTTTCGATAGGGTCGGCTCGGCTCGGCTCGGCTCGGAGTTTCAATTCTCCGGCTCGGCTCGGCTCGGCTCGGGAGAAATTGTTGCCGGCTCGGCTCGGCTCGCGCGAGCCGAGCCGAGCCGCGAGCCAAAATCCTCATCTCTAGAGGGCAGGACATGATCTTTCGAATGAATATAATCATAGCTATACAGCTGCTGTCTAACTGTCAGAAATTGGCAAAATCTGCTCTGAACGGACACGTCGAATTTTTGAAGCGAGCTTGTGCACTGTATGTTAGAATGCTAAAACAACTTATTTTGGAAAGTTTCATCAAATGTTGTTTTGATTTGGGCCGTCAATCAACAATACATGCCAAAAAGGAATCACCACCTTAAGTACGTTTAGCTGTTTTTGTTTCCATTCACCACAATCCAAAGATAATAATTTCACACCAACGTGAGTTAGGACAAATTGGCTGGTGCTGGAACATAGTTTAGACTACAATACCACTAGATAATTTAAAAGTACCACATTTCTGGTCGGCAAACATTTCTAGCAATCTCTACAAGAGGATGGCTTTTTGGATCATGCTTTTGTCAAGCGTTTGCTTGATATTCAACACCACATCAACGCCTTTTCTTCTTATAATGCCAAGCAAACGAACCAATTATTGGCATCCGTATTTGTGTGCACGTGAACAAATGCAAAAATGACTCAACAGAGGTAATATATTCTGTCAGTTGAAGCAACTAATTATTGCATTTAAGGCATTTGAAGCCTGCAACAAATGTTAAAATCAACATACACGAAACAAATTGATAACACAAATTTATATATATATATATATATATATATATATATATATATATATATATATATATATATATATATATATATATATATATGTCGCAGTAAAGTAGTACATTTATTGATGTACTACATCCCTAGAAAATTTCAGTGATGTACTACTAGTCAAGTTGTACATCGGACTTCAAAGGTCTCAAATGTACAACTTTACTGACAAATTTCAGTAATGTAGTACATCACTGAGTGATTGTTAGTGATGTAGTACATCACTAAAACGTTTTCAGTAAATCAGTACATTTATGTTTGCTTCCTGTCTTTATGCTGTAGGGGGAGAAAATTGACAAGATCTAATTCGAGAAATTTAAACAATAGAAGGAATAGATTACAGAACAGATTGTAGGATAATTTTGAAAACTAAGCCTGCCGATTTATTGCGGTTTTTTATTTTTATGGCAAGTTTGATATTAAAATAGTAGTTATTAGAATTAAAAACTTGAAAGTTTGGCTTAAGCAATGCACACATTTGACTTTGTCAAGCTTTTTAAACTAAAACTTAAACTTATTTAGACTTAAACTCAATTTAACAGTTAACTTTTTTGTTTCTTTTCTTCTTTCCAGTATAAAAATAAGCAAACATAAATGTACTGATTTACTGAAAACGTTTTAGTGATGTACTACATCACTGACAATCAGTCAGTGATGTACTACATTACTGAAATTTGTCCGTAAAGTTGTACATTTGAGACCTTTGAAGTCCGATGTACAGCTTGACTAGTGATGTAGTACATCACTAAATGTACTAGTTTACTGCGACATATATGTGTATATATATATATATATATATATATATATATATGTAATGTCAGTATTTGTTATAGTGCTGCATTGAGCGCGTATGCATACTTTAACTATTAAATTAATTCAATTAATACATCGTCTCCAACAATATACCACTGGTATATACTGCTTAGAATGTATTCCGTCCCTGAGTTTTGGGCTTTCCCAAATTCTGCACCAAGTCGCTACTATCAGTAAAATTCAGAATTTCTACTTCGCCTTTCTCCCAATAAGCACGTCATATATTCCAATAGTAATCCACTGTGAGCTTTGTGGGAATCGGTTAATGACACAACTGCAGACAGAGATAAATATAGTTAGAAATGTAAGAAGAAGTCTTATGTCATCCTAGCTATAGTCAAAGTGTCTTTCTCTGAAAAATGGACCGCTTTTCGCTGGTATTGCTGGGTTTGCTACTAGTATCTGATGTCTCACAAGGCAAAAAGAAGCATCTCAATTGTCCCGAGAATGATAGTAATCCTAGTGAAGAATGCAAAAGACGTCATTTTCATAAAAACAAGGAATGCCTCATTGTCTTTCTCAATGATCAAAGGTAAAGTTACTAGAACCTTGTTAGTATTATTCATTTATTCATTTTTTGTGGCTTTAGGAATTTGTCTTGTTAACTGTCGCAATTTTTTCTGTTTATGTCAGAGCAGTGAACTGAATAACAGCTCATAGAGGTGTGCATGGCATTCCCAAGTCCCAGAAAAATGATGACCACTGGCTAATTTTGATATTGATTTAGCATAAGTCTGGGTCCAGAAAAATTCTGTTACACAGTCGTCGGTGATAATACTGTCCATGTTCGCAAGTTACTCACTACTCTAGAATGCTTTGAAAGTCATTGTCATTGTTATTGTTGTCATTGTCAAAAATGTCAGCTATTTCGGGCTACTAGGCATACTACACCACGTCGGCTAAAGTACAGTATAGCAGGGTCAAGAAGCGTGTGTACGAAGTTTGGCCATTTGCAACAGAATCGCCTTTGGAGCAAACCCTGATAAGAGCCATAAGCATGACCTGGAAATACTCATAATTCCTGTTTTCCTTTCCAAACTGAAATGAATTTTTGCTAAGATTTACTTCACACTATAAATTTTGATTCTATGACAAAATAGAGGTGATCCTAAAGCATATCTTTATTGCTTGAAACAATTTCAGAAAAATGCACTTAATTTTCGTATTTCCGATTTTTCAAATCTATGTAGTGTCCACGGGACTTAACGAGTAGAACAATTCTGTAATATACAACAAGGACGATAGAAGAAAGCAGCGGGTTTTAAATCGTTGTAGCGCTTTCTGTGCTGGCGGCTCTGTCTGAAAGTACAAACGTTGTTTACAAGGTTGACCTTACGTCCGCATCCAGAAATGGGGCTCAATGGGCTGGCAAGACTTCTTAGGCGGGGAAGTGAAACAAACATATTGAATCAGTGTTACTAAGGCTGGCTTTTGAAAAAACAACTAAGTTCTGGGTTTAAGGATAAATTTCGTTATCCGCGAGACTTTCCAGGTTATTCCCATTGACCAAACATTATCTAAAATGCTGCTTTCACAAAAGTTAAAAAATGGGTTAACCCCAGCATTCAAATTGAACACAAAAACCGGTGTTTTAAACCGATGGTTATTTCAGCGGTTTGTCACTCACATTTCAACCCATGTTGTAAAGTTGTAAGTCCGATTTAGCTCCTTTGAACAACACTATACCCTTATTGCTTCGATCAGTATACTTAGATGCCTATTTAGTTTCCATTGTGCACTATTGATGCCCATTATTGGATACTATTATTCGGTATTCAACATCCAAATTGGTGTCCAATATTTACACGGTATGAGAAACTAAAGTCTGACCAAAAATTCTTGGAACCGAACTGTGAGCGCTTGTCCTGAGTTAACCTTTGAAGTTAGTCTATATAAAGTATATATTTTTAGAAACCTCAGGAGGAGGAGAATCCGGTAAAACCATCATATCCGGTCTATATCCGGTTACCGGATGCCAAATCGATAAAAACGCTTCAGATTCGGAAAGAGAACGTTAATTAATTCATACTCTAGCATATTGGTCCTTGGCCCAAGACATCTCCGAAAATCCGGTCACATCCGGTCCATGTCCGGTAACCGGATGTCTAGGTCACAAAAACTGTACAGCAAGATGGGTAGGTCGTACAGTTTTGCTGATTGAATTTTTGGCTTCAGCGGGTCGAAATTAGTCTATATACGAAGTTGTGTCCAATTTGGACCACAATTGCGTGATTTATGGTAGTATCCGGTGCGAAAAAAACCGGAAAAATCTGTTTTTCCGGTCTGGTGCTCGGAATCGCGGAGAAAAAATGTTAGTTTTTGGCACAATGAATATTTGGGATACTACTTTTATTTTACCGGTGTCAAAGTAATCGAATATCCGGTCGATTTCCGGTTCTGAGCTTTGAAATTTGAGATTTCATGGGCTATTATCTCAGTATCCGGTTGGTCCGGAAGTCAAATTATTTCATTGAAATAATATTTCGTCTATCCCTAACAAGTATCAACCTCAAATTACTTCATATCTGCTGTAATTTTTGAGTGATAGCTTTTTAAAAGTGGGCTGATTTTGCTTGTTTTGTCTAAGTGTTAAACCGGATATGAGATTTGATCCTATACGCTTTAGCTTTGTCGCATGCCATATAAGTTATTTTTGAACCATTTTTAAAAAGCTATCACTCAAAAATTACAGCAGATATGAAGTAATTTGAGGTTGATACTTGTTAGGGATAGACGAAATATTATTTCAATGAAATAATTTGACTTCCGGACCAACCGGATACTGAGATAATAGCCCATGAAATCTCAAATTTCAAAGCTCAGAACCGGAAATCGACCGGATATTCGATTACTTTGACACCGGTAAAATAAAAGTAGTCTCCCAAATATTCATTGTGCCAAAAACTAACATTTTTTCTCCGCGATTCCGAGCACCAGACCGGAAAAACCAATTTTTCCGGTTTTTTTCGCACCGGATACGACCATAAATCACGCAATTGTGGTCCAAATTGGACACAACTTCGTATATAGACTAATTTCGACCCGCTGAAGCCAAAAATTCAATCAGCGAAACTGTACGACCTACCCATCTTGCTGTACAGTTTTTGTGACCTAGACATCCGGTTACCGGACATGGACCGGATGTGACCGGATTTTCGGAGATTCTTGGGCCAAGGACCAATATGCTAGACTAGAGTATGAAATAATTAGCATTCTCTTTCCGAATCTGAAGCGTTTTTATCGATTTGGCATCCGGTAACCGGATATAGACCGGATATTGTGGTTTTACCTCATTCTCCTCCTCCTGAGGTTTCTAAAAATATATACTTTATATAGACTAACTTCAAAGGTTAACTCAGGACAAGCGGTCACAGTTCAGTTCCAAGAATTTTTGGTCAGACTTTAGTTCGTGCATATCGTTTCAGAATTCTATTTTAGAGAACCACTGAAGCAATGTATTAGAGGCTATGAAGATTATTCCGGCCAGTGCACTGGTCCTTACGACTGTCATTGCAGTAATTTGGAACGAAGATGTTTGAAGGAAATGGATTTATTCAAACAAAGTTGTGGCACGACAGCTGTCGGAATAATTGATACTGTTTACGAATCGGAATCGAATGCATGTGCTTAATTTAAACAAAGTTTCTGATAATTAAGGACGTTTGACAGTTTATTAAGGTCACAGAGCATTGTTTACTATCCATCAAAATTGTAAAAATTCGCTGTGTGGGATAAGTTACATCTGGGGTTCACTGAGGCTACTGGCTGCATTTAGTAGTTTTGATGAAGGTCTGGTTTTAGGCAGGCCGGCATCCAGAAATTATTGAGATTGTAGTTAGCTAGTTGCATTCTGTAACATTGTAAGCTAACCTGTTCCTATCGATATTACAGTTCACGAATGCAATCAATATTAATTGCAATAAATATCAACATCAATATTACAGTTCATGAAACCTTAAGCTCAATAAAATCATAAAATCAAGAAATTAATTCTACACTTATCTTTAGTTTTAAACACTCCTCCCTCTACATCCTAGATCAGATCCTTTCCTGTGAATAGTTATCGGATAAATTTGAAAATTGAGTAAAATTGCGCTTTTGAGCAAAATTTGCAGTTTTTGTGTCCAATGTTGTTGAATTTACTACAGGAGCACAGAGACAAGGTCGCAACCAAATTATTTAATGTGCATACAGTGGAGCTATCCATACGCCGTTTGCTAATCTTCCATAATAAGAAAAAGAGTAGCGCAGGTCCTTATACAAGGTACTCGCAAATTACCCACTAAACTGCCTCAATATCTACTTTACATTTATATTCCTAAAATGACAATACCTATTGTATTCTTGTACTAAGAAACCAACTCTACGGTTTGTTCTCCGAAAACTTCAACACGTAACACAAACAATGACAAGATATTGGTACCGGCAAAAGTCAACACTGCTAGTAGTTACAAAATAAAGCCGTTTTAATAAACCAAAAGGTATAAATCATTTTCAAATATTCATACAATGTTCTTGCTGCTAATTTTCGCTCTTTTCGCTCCATTGACGATTTCAATGGTTTCCAATCGCTGAGCCTTCCTAGTTGAATTTGACCCCACGTCTCTTCCGCTTCGATGAGGTCCCGTTTTGTTGGGCAGCAGAAGGAGGTGGTTGGGCAAGAAGTTTACCTGCCAGTGGTGCTAAAATGGGAAATTCTTCCGGATCATTTTTCCAAGATTCCAAACGACTTTTCACTTTATTCAATTTCTAAAACACAAAATTAAGTTTACAACCACAACAATTAAAGTTGTCTAGAAATTGGGGGATAAATGAGTAGTTGAAGTGGAATGAGAAAGACAGACTGTAAGGTTTAAGCAATCCCAATATACGTTGGGGTTATATTTTCACATGAACACTGTGAAATTCTGTTAACACTGTGCAACACTCTTTTATTATAACAGGTACTGTGGTGGTACCAGTGTCTAATCAGCGGAAATCATAACGAAATAAATCCAATGCAGATATCACATTTGTTGGGCTATGAGTGCTGTCCCAGAATTTAACCCTTCAATGCTGAATGGGCTACATGACCCATGCGGCACTTTTCGACAATTATTCTACGGACTGAGTTACCGATTGGCAGACTGGTCATTTGCTTCTTTTTCTTCAACACGTCGATTACATTTTGGGAAAATGCTCCAGCTACAAAAATAGAGTATCTATAGCTTTCCGCCTGCAAAATGCAATGAACATTTTGAAATGTCTTGTTATGTTCAATCGCTCAATTCAAACGCTTCTGGTGTCGACTGTAATTAGTTGTTCCACCAGATGATAGAGAGATTACGCAAATTATGTTAACGTATAGTTTATTTCGTCTCAGAATCAACTTCTGCACCTGGAACAAAATTAGTTAGTGTACAGTAATGGGTGTTTAACAAAAATTTGTACTTTGCTCGACTGATGGATTCAATTCAAACATTTTCTCAGTGCATTGGATACCCTTCAATTTTGGAAGACAAAATGCAGAGCAACTAATTCTCCATCGATTGGTAGTACTTCCACCTCTCTAAATGCTCTTAATAAAATCGCAGGAGGGACGGAAACAGGAGTCCGATCCGGGATCCAAGGCAACCTCAACACATACACGTAACACTTCTACCAGGATCGAACCGCAGTACTTCCGCACTGAAGTCCGAAGCCCTAGCTACTATACCACCGAGCCTCGGCTGAATTCCCATATCAGGACTATAAACCTTTCCTATGCCTGCTTCTCTTTCAAAAGAGCTATGCCTCAGTACCGCTGAGTCGGGATGCTAATTGTAGCTTACAATCTATCAAGGATAAACAAAACTGGCAATAACTTCTCATATACTTAACGTCCATGACAAGAACCTAGCATAGTCTTAATTAAACAATATTTCAGAATAATAAGCATACATTAACACGGGTCCGATTCTATGGGGGTCTACCCCTGAAAAATTCCAAAACTTTAAGGGGGTCTGCCCCAAAATTAGTAAAAATTGCGAATTTTTAACGTTTTTGACCAAAAATTAGTAAAAATGACTATTTTCAAGAAGTTTTTTTAAAAGTAGAAATTTTTAGTAAACATCGCAGAGGGGTCTACCCTTTTTTCCTTTCTGGACGAGTGGGTCTGCCCATTTTTCCTTTTCGCTGTGAGGGTCCACCCGTTTTTTTGTCGGTCTGGGTGCGTCTGCACCCCCATTCCTCCCACGTTATCCTATGATAATAAGATGAGAAAAGGGTTTAGCTCCTGCCTTATTTCTGATGCTCGCCTTCCTCCACGTTATCGACGCGTGTCTCCTTTGCCTTAGTGAGGGTGCCTTCCTATAGAAAAGAGTGAGCATAATCAATTGCTTACTGGCTACTGATTGCGGGAGGGTCCGCTAGGTACGTAATTGCGAGGGGTGGGTGGGCCGTTAGCACGCAGAGCATGGCTCGAGAGCTGACAACAGAGAGCCTGCCAGCTGTCACACTCTTATCAATTATGTAATCTTGCTAACACCAAGAGCTTATAATAGGAAGAGTAAGACACTCAGCTCTTCCTAATAGAATAAGATTGAAATATGTTCAAAACATTAAGGCCGAAATCTCCGGGGGCTTCTCAGCATGTAAACATACAAAGCTGACACTTTTCAAAAACGGGCATTTTTGCCAAATTAAATACTATAACTTGAGCTAACAAAATCGTACAGCAATAATTTTTATATCATTAGATTGCGTAGAACGAGATCTTTTTAGCGAAATAAACATTATGTTGCTAAGTTCAGATAATCTCTTACAAATGGTGCAATAACGTAAGGCATTTTGAAGAAATGATGAAATTCCTAGAATTTTCGTGGAAAGAATGTTTTATTACCGGTTTTGTAAGAGATTGTCTGAATCTAGCAACATGATCGTTCTACGCAATCTAATGATATAAAAATTATTGCTGTACGATTTTGCTAGCTCAAGTTATAGTATTTAATTTGGCAAAAATGTCCGTTTTTGAAAAAGGTAGCGTTGTATGTTTACATGCTGAGAAGCCCCCCCCCCCGATATTTCGGCCTTAATGTTTCGAGCATATTGCAAGTTTATTCAACTAAGAAGTGCTGAGTGTCTTACTCTTCCTATTATAAACTCTTGCAAACACCAACATCCATGGAGTCTATGTTGACAGGATCCGTTGTAACAGGTTGACTTGCTGAGGAAGAATAACCATAGGTCTGGTCGACCAACTGATCTCCACTGCTCTCTAAAAAGCAGCCTTCAAAACAATTAGAACATTCCTACCTCAGCTAATCGGCTATTGTGGATATCAGTTATTGCTTACTAACAGGGTGCAGCATAATTAATAACGAACTATTAATTCAGATAGTTCCAAGGGATCGTGTGGTCCGATATTGCTTTAATTGCCAAAACTTACTGAAAATAAAATAAAGTAATATCAAGAGTACATAATATAAGAGTGTGCCACTAGGCACACTCTATGTTATCAGAGCAAAAACTATGCTCTGCTCTCTAACGGCCCACCCCCTTCAAATAAGACCTTAGTGACTCCCCCGCAAATCAGTACCTAGTCGAAACGAGGGTACGCTCACTTGCTCTATGTTTATGTGCTTAAGCTCGAAAACACAAGCAGTGCGTGCGCGAATTTTGTGCCTGCTTTGAGCTTTAGAACACAAACATAGCGCACAAAATTCTTTGAAGTGAAGGGTGTAATTTGTGGGGGGGGGGTGGGCCGTTAGCGAGCAGAGCATAGTTTTTGCTCTGATTACAGAGAGTGTGCCTAGTGGCACACTCTTATATTATGTACTCTTGGTAATATGATAGAGTCATTTGGCATTATTGCATGGACTGATGCCACTAATGATTACAACTGATAGCGATTAACTTAGCAATTTTGAACGAAACCTTTTGACTGTGTTGGAAAGCTACTTTGTTGCGCACATCTTTTTCATTTTTCAACATCCAAGCGTACAAGTTAACCATAAAATATTCAAGCACGATAGGCTGAGCAATAGCAGCGTACAACTTTTGCAAAAATTGTCATAAAGAACAAGTTGGGCAGCATTTTTTCGTAAACTTCTGGACTCGCTCAAATCAAAGGGTACGTCAAACAGATGCTGACAGGAGAAGCCAAGAAGTCTTTACCACAAGTAAGGCAATGCCTCAGCTACTTGTTTGACATTTGTGTCAGCAGCACTTGTAACTAACTGGCAATTAGATTTGAGCAATTTGGATTTGAAACCGTAATCCATTTCAATTTTGTGCTTTTCCTCACAGACTTAAAATAATTAGAGATGCAAACTGGTTTAGAAGGCATCTTTTCAGTTTGAAAAGTCCGCAGACTAGAACAGCACTTCGAAGTTTCAATGAATCCAACTTGATGCTTTTCCATCCAACTTCTTCGGTTTATGGAAGTAAAGCCAGCCATTAGAGTGTTGAGAACATTTCCCGAACTCTAATTGTTTAAAATACTACTGACTGACTATAGTTACGATTTCGACCGTTTTTGCTTGGCAGACTTACCATCGGTGTAGCTTAGAGAATAGCATCCGATAACAATAATAAAGACCATAAACAGGAAGGTCCGATACATCGTCATACATATCGTGTCGTGTATGTTAATATAGTAAATCTCCGTTCGCCAAATCCTTGTCCTATTATAGTGGTTCAAAATTATTAGTGAACCAACCTGAAGTTGCAAAATGAAGTAAAAGCGGCCACTCAGCAGGTATTAGCAAGGAGATGGTTCTGTCAACGTCAACAATAACAGTCACTGTTTAGCGCACTTTAACAGGGACTTCTCCCAAATAAGAAATCAAAGATGGGACCGACTGGTAAAATAAATTCTTCTACTGTTCTATGAATAAATAAACCTATTCTTAAAATAATTGTATTTAAATTCTTCTGGCTGGACATTTATGTGTGTTCTCTGGGAATGTCAGAGTTAGAACTATACATAGGGTACCGTAGGCATCCTCTCCGATAGTATAAGAAATCCTGCTGGGCATGAATAATTTGTCATAAATTTGGCATAATAATAAAAATGTCCGACCTTGTAAAACTGGTCATATTAGCTTTCTCCGGCTAAATTTGAACCCTATATTTTGAATTTGAGTTTGAGTACGAGTCCGTACAAGAATATAATAACCATTTGCGGCACTCCCAGTTGTGTATGTATTGTGAAACATAATAACTTAGCACTTTTGCAGCATTTCAAGTAGAATTTCCTGTAGTATAGATGTCCTAGATATCTGGGCGGATATGTCCACAATTTAGACGTATGCAAGTTTGATCCGTACATAAAGCGAGAAACCGTGTTTGTTCGCAACAGACACTAAACGTGCGAACGGACCATAGAAACGAAAATACTAAGAGCGGGGCCGGCTGTATGTGGAATAAACTTTGAATGTCCACTTCCAACACTGCAACAGCAAACATTAAAAACCTAAAGTATACTAAACATGCTACTACGTCAGCTTACCTGGGTTGGTGTCTTCGTAATCGCTAGCAAAGGTGATTCTGATGTTGCAAAGAGGCAAAGCTTTTGGGGAAAGCTTGCCAGAACCCCCATTTAAGGACAAATGTCAGCTGTTGGAATTCGAGGGAGGGGGCGTGCAAACCAGCAGTTGCCATAGAATTGCACCATTGAAAATAGTATTGAACCAAAGCATGAATTGCTTTTTACAATTTAGCGATTTATTCTTTTGTAAAGAAGGAATTCTTTCGACAGAAAGGATGAATAGAAAATAAAAGCTTCAAAATAAAAGCGTTGTTCAAAATTTAGCGGAGGAATTCAATTTAATAAAAGAAAAGAGTTGAACGGGATGATTTAGCTAACGAAAAAACAAGAATTGTTATTAAATAAATATTAATAATAATACTAATGATGATAATAAAAGAAAGGCAGAAGGTAGATATTAAGGCGGGGGAGTTATGTGGAAAATTGTGCAGTTCCATTCTAGTCTATTTATAACCGAAACCGGCAAGACGAAATGATCATGCAGAACCGAGAGTAATTTAAAATTTGCTTGTGTTTCAAATAAGACCAGTTCTTGCTCAAGCAGTTCATGCAAATGTGACTTTGAGTCGGCTCAACACAACTTACATAAGCTAAAACTTTTTGTTTCCAGGACAATGACGGATTCAACATTTCTCAAGGATGAGACTACATTGACCCAAAGCATAGCTCACTTCTTAGAAAGCTATCAAAAGATCATTAGTAAGATTGCAATTGCACAATGCTTTCCGGCATGATTAGCCAAATCTCAACTTTAGCCACGAAAGGTCGAGTAAACCAGAGCTAAATCTATTCCTCAAGGATTCAAAAATACTGCTATTTATTATAGTGCCAACAACCAAGGCTGAAATTTGTAGACTCCTATTCTTTTAGCCGAAACTGCAAAACACCAAAAACACACTATATTTTCACAGCACCGTATCACTCCAACGAACCAGAATGTAGGAGTGTTTCCGAACAGATTGTTTTTGTTCAAAAAAAGAATAAATGATCATAAAAAATTTGCTTTATCTTCATGACTGGTGCAACAGTGAGCAAACATACAATGAAGATTCTAGTAAGCTACAATACTTTAACTTGAAACCAGAAAGTTACTGTAGATTGTAATCATTAGCAATGCAAATAGTGTCTTAAAACTTTATTGAATTCACAGGCGAAAATATTTTCTATCGAAAACTGAGGAAGTGGACGGTTGTCAAATTTGAAAACGCGGTTAATTAATTTTGGAAATTGAAGACATTTCAATAAAATCTTTAAATCTTAACCAATTTTCATTCGCTCATTCATATGTCATTCTTTTTGCTTACAAATGCAAATATGATAGTGTAGGAAGTACAACCTGTGCAAGACCGCAGAAAATCGAGTTTCAAAATTTCAAATTTGTTCAATCTAAAAAAATTTTCCTCTCATCCTTATACTACTGGAATATAAGACGTTATGGGGATCTGGCGAATATTAATAATTGTTGAACAACAAGTATTCATAAATTTCCACACATGTCGTTTGTCGTACCCTAGCAGTTGTCACCGTTTCACCACACGTCTTTGCGTTCAACTCTAAACTTAACTGTTTGAACTCTCCAGTAGCTGGATTAAAATTTGTTCCGTTTCACTGTTGCCGAAACTTTAATTGTGATAAATTAATTTGTGCATAGCGGCTGAAGGTTTGTGAGCAAAGCTTTTAACAGTCGCGTAATTTGTGGTGATGAGGATGACTGGACGGCTTGGAACCACCTCCGTGGGAAATCCGATGGACGTGGACCCCATCAAATGGAGATCCCCGCGGGTGTCACCTGGCATCCGTCTCGTCAACGCAAATGGGTTCCAAACTCCAGGGGACACGGCTGTGTTGAGTTAACACTGAAGCATATTATCAAATTATCAAATTATGCTACCGAGCGGTTGGGTCCAATCCCCCACATCATTTCTTTTCCGGATTCTCCGATGTGTGGACCTACCAATGCTAAGACATGTGCTGTGCTAATAGATGCCGAAGTGTCCTCGTATGGCTTCTCCAAGAAGATCGAGCCCGGAAAAGAACAACAACAACATGGGATGACCATATATTTGTTGAATGACCAATTTGAAGCTTTTCCTTAGAACCCTAGTAGGCGTCAATTAGGTTAAATGTACTGAATATGTCTATTAAATACATTGATATATTTAAAAATGAATTGTAAATATAATGCAAGCACCTCATACCAAAAAATTTTATTGTTTCTGTGTATATGCATCCCGAAGATAGCGAGTGCACAACTAAATACCAGTGCAAGCTGATGTCCAATTGTTTGTAGAATTGCTGATATTCAGATATGGTCGCTCACATACCACTTTTTTAAGATTACTGTGAAAATCAGTCGCCTTAGTGCCAAACTGAAACGCCCACACTATTTATTTTTCCTGCTGCGCCTCAGCGCAGCAGGTCTCTTATGTTTGCTCGGCCCGAGCCCTCACACGCATTTTCCTTGATAAATATACACTTCACCATAAATGCGTGTAAACAATGGTTTAAGATAGGGCTAGTATTATTTGTGTGAGAAATCTTGTCTTTCGTTCGAAAGAAATTTTGTTTCCAATTCAAGTGCATTTTACGCATATATGTATGTTCGCTCATGTAGGTATTAGTTTCAATTCCAAAATCGGAAATGTCTATTCTGTATATGTTCTAATTGATGACTCACAGTTAAAGTTAAACTTTAGTCATTAACATCTCAGTAAAGATTGTTTTAATGCACAAAACTTACATACAGAAACATGTGTTAACAAATGATGAATACTTTATTTCTGATAATAAGGTAAATTCCTCAAGCTTTATAAAAGCCTTCAACCAATGTTTTGCACGTATATTTTTTGTAGTAAGCAAGTAAGAACTCTCTTGTAAAAATAATTTGCTGCGCAGCAGGTTTACAATTACTTAAGGTGGTGATTCCCTTTGGTCACAAAAGTTTGCACCATTATTACTCGTTCATTACTTGGAGTTAAGAAGCCATT
This sequence comes from Trissonchulus latispiculum, assembly GCA_030248195.1. Classification (NCBI taxonomy): domain Eukaryota; kingdom Metazoa; phylum Nematoda; class Enoplea; order Enoplida; family Ironidae; genus Trissonchulus; species Trissonchulus latispiculum. Next base: position 24,168 of record JASAND010002369.1, read on the forward strand.
TTTATATCAAAATGTAGCTTGACATTTTCTCTTTTTAATGCATACCATGAAACTAATGTTGCTTTTTTAAAATATTTTTGACACATTTTAGAAGAAGTATAATCTTCCAGATTTTTTGCAGCCTCAAGTAAATTTTTTCGCGAGACAACGGTTATATCATTCGATACCTCCATCAAATAGCTGGGGACGATTTTTTATTTATTGTGAAATCGCTCTTCGTTATAGAGAAATAAGCTGAAATGCGTGCGTAACCTGTGTTTTGCCTACTTTTTCCAAATTTCTCAAGCGATTACTTTAGCTAGAAAGCAGTAATCGGGGCAACTAAAAAAACGTCCCTGGGTATATTTGTGCAGAACTCATTTGTTAAGTAGCAGCCCTCCAACTTGCATGGTGAATGCTCCACAATCTTTGGAAAAAAATTGGTCGTGTTTTTGCAAAAACTACATTTTTCATGATAGCAGCCTACGGGATAGCTGTTGGAAGACGATCATCCATCGGATAATTTGCCCCTGTGAGACCTTCAGATCGACGCCTTTAGTTTGATTTTCCGGCTTGTGTAGTTGAAGAAATGATGGATTATTTGATTTCTGCAAAAATGACAAGTTTTCGACGCCAAAACAAGAAAATCGGCTATATCGCACGCTAGAGAAAAGAAGCAAGTTGCTTTAAAAAGCAAAAATGTGAAACTCAACGAGATCTTTCAAATGAATATAGTCATAACTGCATAGTTGCCACCAAACTTTCAGAAATTGGAAAAAACCGCCCTGATCGGAAATCTCGAATTTTTGAATCGGGATTGCGCGGAGGGTGTTAGAACGCTAAAAGAATGTATTTCGGAAAGTTTTGCCAAATTTCATCTTGATTTGCGCCACCATCCAACAATTTGTGCCCAAAAGGAATCACCACCTTAAATGTCCATCCAGAGGAAACTGAACCTTTTGCACAAAATCTTGCTTGTTGCAACTATAAGTTCGTAACCGAGCCGTTTAGATTATTGCTTTATGAATTGCAGTTATACCTGTTGACAGCCATTTTGTTTCAGTTGTCTAATCAAGCGGTTACATTACTGCTGCACTTTTCAGTTTTAATACCTGAATAATAATAATACCTGAATCTAATATCCTAATACCTAATATTCAATACCTGAATACCTAATATTTAAAGCGATGTGCAACACAACAAATGCAATCACTTGCTTTTTGTGATTTCATCGATAACTCTACATCACTAGATATTGTTGTTGTTTTCTTTTAAGGTGTACGAAACTACCAGTTGTTTGTTGATGTATGTTGTTCTTGTTATTTGTTGGCTTGTCGACTTCGAATTATGATTTCTGAAACCGTTGTTTTTGTTCCAGTTGTCGACGCTTATAAACATGCCGTAACAGTTTCAGCCTTGTTCCATCTTAATCCCATGTGACTCTATTCTGTTATTTTTGAAGGTGTAGTTCATTAGTTTCTAATTAACTATTCAATGTCTTGTTTTCAATTCCATTTTGATCATATTTGTGCTCATGCAGAGCAGCCTAGCAATAGGAGATGCAGTCTTTCAAGTTGGAAAAGACTAAGCGCTTGCTTCGATTACGCGTGAGTTAAGAAAAAATGGCCTGCGCTTGTTGATTGTAGGCTGGAGGACCTTACTAATAAGAATCATGCTAAGACTCATTATTGGTTATATTAATGAGTAGCCACGGTTATGCTTCAAGGAATTCATCATTATTCAAGCTAGTATCAAATCTCCGTTTGAGTTCTTGTTACGAGCTCTTGGTTTTACGTTAATCTAAGCTTCATCATTCACAGCATTCATAATGTGAACATCTACAATGTTTTAACCACTGTTCCCGCATTTTGGATCTACTATCAGTACTTTGTTATCGCATACTTTACTGACATTGGTGCAAAACGTAGGTCGACAAGTGATTGTGATATGATAGAAACCCTATCAAACTTCTCTCAAAATACTTTAATATGGTTAAAATCCTAAAGAATAAAAACAATAATGAAAACTCTTTATCTCCACTCCATCTTTTAAGTTCGACTTCTCAAAATATTCCACTGAAATCTTAAATTCAAGGCAAGGTCCGAACCAGCATTTCGATCACTGATAAAAGCTTAATTTATTTTACGCCCTTTTGCGTTCTGCTTACTTAACTATCAGCTAGATCAACAAACAACAATAAACATGGCTAGTGAACCATATACAATAGTTGAGCATACTATTCTCATTCTGTCAAGACTATTAACCTATCTACAATTTCAATGGTGTACATGATTTTCAATTAATGGATATTTGAAACTTGAAACCGCATCGAATATTCGCACAAATGCCGACAATAAACTAAACTGCAATGTGATCGGAGTCCTATGAATATTGTGCAACATTGCTGAGACAGTATCTGGCATTTAACCCTGAAGTTTGATCAGCGTAGCCAAAGTTGACCTGTTTTAGACCCTTTTCCTTAAAGTAAGATGCAAGAAACTAAAGATGTATAAGATCAAGAGTACATAATAACTAAGAGTGTGACAAGCGTCGCACTCTTAGTTAATAGGCTGGAGACATCATCTGCACGATAACGGCCCCCCACAAATTAGACCACAGTGACCCCTCCCACAAATGAGTACCTAGTACACATTCGTGTACCATCACTCGCGTGTATCTTTATGTGTTCAAGCTCGAAAGTGGCCAGCTGCTGATAGAACGCTTTTGACTTCAACACATAAAGATACACGCGAGTGATGGTACACGAATATGTACTAGGTACTCATTTGTGGGAGGGGTCACTGGGGTCTAATTTGTGGGGGGGTTACCCGTTATCGTGCAGATGATGTCCCCAGCCTAATAACTAAGAGTGCGAAGTTTGTCACACTCTTAGTTATTATGTATTCTTGGTAAGATGCAAGAAACTAAAGGTGCTATTGCCTAAACGATGTAATAAGGCCAAAGCCTGAAGATGTACCAAATTTGAGTTTTGACCCTGACGGTGATATTGCAAGAATCGGTCAAAAACAAAAGTTCTCGAATTTATATCATTCGAAAGCTTTTGTCGGTCTGAGAAAGTTCTAATATAGCCAATGTATGAAAATACGCAAAGGTTACAGGAAATACGTATGACTCCAAAGGAAACGTGTTGTGGGCAGCACATACTTGCAGTGCCGCTAGTTATTATTATTATACATTTTATCTTGTAAGTAGCTTATACGGTATTCCACTTCATGAATATATTTCACTGTGATTTTCAGGTTTTAGAATTCTGTTTTAAAAATGATAGACGACAACTCAACTTTGCTGGGAATAATCTTAGACGATTTGGAGGATTTCTTGGAGTACTGCGGCTATATCAGTTTTGGAACTTTTGCTGTTATTACAAATATACTGGTGATTATCATTATTGCAAGCAAGCAATCTCTTCATACAAAGGAGTTCGTTTTGCTGGCAGCTTTAGCCGGTAAGTTAGCTATATTTGTAAAAAATAATTATATATACATGTTTATATAATCTATATAATATGTTATATATATATATAATATGTTCCAGGGGGAAAACAACTAAAAACCATTCTTCCATAATTGACTTTCATACTTCATGGTATTGCATATTGGCACGTGCATGTCTAGATCCCTAGGCTTTTATATGTCTTAACAATACTCCGCACGTTTTGCCACTTTTCCGATGTCTCAGATTTTTCTTTTTGTTACTATTTGTATTTCTACCTCCCACCTCTTATTTTATTTTATCATTTCAGTAGCAGATTTTATGGTTGGATTGTCCTATCTGGCCGATGGAATACGTGGAATGACGGTACAACTGCAACCAAAGCAGATGTCAATCAAAATAAAAGTCAACCAATGTTTATATTATGTGTTTCCAATTTTTTGAGACCTAACGCCTCTCATTTCAGTTTCAATGATTTCAGCGTTAGCATTAGATAGGTTTATGTCAGTTATGATGCTGCGTCAATATACTAAATTTTCCTGGACATACGTATATTGTTTAGTGGGTATAACTTACGTTATTTGGATCATATTCTGTTTGTGTGGAATAGTCATAGGTTTAGACAATGGTGAAAATTTGATAAGACCTAGATGCAAAACACGAAGTATGGTTTCAAAGTTTTACAACAACTTAATTCAAATCTGGCAAATTACTGCTGGGGTTATGTGTTTCGTCGTATATTCCATGATTGTTGTTGTACTATTTGCTTTGAAACTGGCATCCGTTGAAGCTGGCAAGGCGGCACAAATCCAACAGTTTAATCGTGAGCTGAAAGTTACCAAGACCGTTGTCGCCATCGCTAGCTTCACAATGATCCTAGTTGTGCTCCCAGCACTGCTTCAATATACCGGCATAAGTCGAGATTGGGAAGCTCTTGTTCCTCTAAATTCCGGCTTAAATATTTTTGTTTATGCTGTCAAATACGAAAAATTTAGAACTATTTCTTGTCAGAAAGCGTCTACTCAGACAAAATTGTTTCAAATAAGTAATACGATTGGAAAACTACAGGTTTCATCCACCAAAGTTTAACTAGCATTTCTAATTTTCACACCAATGTAGCCATTCTTGTCCTGTAGTAAATAGATTTTGTTTGTTTATAATAGTTGAAGTTGAAATTTAGGTTCATGAAATGAATATTTTATGTGAAATATTGTATTGTATTGTATTGTATTAAATATTATGATTGTATCTTTAAATTTACCCCGCGCAGTGCGCAGCAAAATTGACCACATGCAGCAAACCGCAGCAAAAATTATATCCCTGCCTAGCAAAGCGCTTGAAGATTTGTTCAGCACAACAAAGTTTTAATCGCGGCGCAGCAATGGGCATCTAAATTTTATCCCGCGCTGCAAAACCTTGACCCCGTACAGTAAAAGTTAACCCCACGCAGCAAAGCGCAACAAAAATTATAGCCCTGTGCAGCAAAGCGCTTGAAAGTTTTATTCAGCGCAACAACATTTTAATCTAAGCTGAGCAAAGTGCAGCAAAATGTCATTCCGCGGAACAAAATTTCTAACCCTCCCCGTAAATTTTGTTCACGCACAACAAATTTTTCCACCCAAGCAGCAAAGCGCATCATAAATGTTGCTCCGCCTAGCAATTAGCAAGCTTTACGCGCAGTACGGAACAAAAGCTTAAACCCCGCGTAGCAAAGCGTAGCAGAGATTCCACTGCCGCGCAGCAAAATTTTACCAGCGAGCAGTGTGAAGCACAAATTTGCCTCCGCGTAGTGCGTTGCGCAACAAAAATTCCCCACCTGCGCAGCCGAAATTTTATCTTGAAATCAAAAGTTGTCCGGGGAGTGTCCGGGGATGAATCCGCCATCGGGGTTGAAACAAGTAATTCCAAATTAGCAAATAGGATTGTTAGTCTATTTCCTTTCCTGAGTGACCAGAATTAAGAAATAGGACGACAAACGAACGAAATCTAGCCTATTTCTTATTTGGAGAGACTAATTTAGGATTTAGGACGGCAAACTATTGTCTATTGTTTATTTTAAGCAGTTCCACAATTTTAGCTTAAATTTAGCTTAGATTTTATTAGATGCTAGCTAGAAAACATGGATTCGGCTAAAGCATTTACCTGTCTTGGATTTTTGAAAACTTGACGCCTTGTCTGTCCGGGTGTCCGGGAGCGATCGTGCCATTCTAGTCTCAGCCTCAAAATAAGCAATGGTACTGAAAATTTTGCAATTTCGTGCCTACTTTCGTACATTTATAGGAAATAGGCATGCATAACTCACAGCGCGCAAGCGAGCAATGCCTATTTCCTATTTCCTACTTTTAGCATTCAGTTCCTGTTGTAGGTCAGAATTAAGTAGCACGTCTGACAAGGCCCAATAAAACCTAGTCAATTGATGTTGCAGCTCTACAGTAGTTATATATATTTCTCAAAATTTTCAAGAATGTTGTAGATGTCTTGAATTTTGAAAGAGTTTTAGAATTGAAATAAAAATTAATGACACAGTATACAAACTAATAATTGGAATTATAAGTTATAATTATATTTGATATTATTATATTATATTTCTAATTTTATATTCTAATTTTTTAAGAATTCAAAAATTTTGATTAATACAGCTTAATTAGGAAATTCACAGATTTAGTTTGTTTCATAATAATTTAAAGTGATGCAGGCGAAAAAGAATAAATTTGGCGATACACTGATGTGATGTGATGTGGCGGTACAATTTTTTAAAATATCATGGTTTTAGTACAGATCGGTCAGAAATGGTTTAAAATACACCCTATCAAAGTTTGAGCTTAATTGGTAAACAGTGCGAATTTTAGGCACAGGTGTGCATATATGGAATTACGACCCAAATTTTTGAAAAGTTCTAATCTTAAACTAATTTTAATGTCAACTTTAATTTCTACTTCTAAGGGTCGTTTCACAAAAAAACTTAAACTACTTAACTTAAACGACTTAACTTAAACTGCTTAAACTTCTTAAAAAATTCGTTTCATAAATAAACGACTTAAACTACTTAAAATACTTAAACGGCTTAGTGGCTTAAACGACTTAACTTAAACGACTTAATTTAAGTAGTTTAAGTCATTTATTTATGAAACGAATTTTTAAGAAGTTTAAGTTAAGCCGTTTAAGTTAAGTCGTTTAAGCCGACTTTTAATGAAACGAATAACATCGAAATGGCAGTTTAAAGGTCCGGTATTTGCTGGTCCGGTATTTGCAGCAAACTTTGAAAGACTGTAAATTACTGAATTCTTGGAGTTCAACGATAATCCTGATATTCTTGGAATGTGCTTGTTACAACTACGCAGAGTACAGCTGGTTTAGTTCAATAGTTCTATCTGGACATGCAATTGCATGAAAACAATTTTGAACATGGGTTTCTCCAAGTGTAGGAAAGCTAAAGAAAAGCAACCAGTTCCAGCTTCGCAAGAAACGTCTTCCCGAGGACTATCTTTTATAATTGTTTAACGAGCAAACAAGCTCAATATTTTGAGAAAACTGTTAATTTTGTCAGAGTTTCGTCAAAATTATTAGGGTCTGTCGAATTAAAGCTAATTTCTCAAAAACCCAATTTTTTATGTTTTCGACAATGATATGGCAAATTTGACTAAATTTCAACAGCAAATATAGTTTAAAAGATACGGACCAGCTGCTGTTTCCTTTGTGCAGTGTATTTTACTATAATTAGGTTGATGCAACTAGGAAAATTACTTATACATTACTAAAAAGTAGGCCTAGGCTTAAGTGAGCCAATCAGTGAGCAGACACACCTTTACATAAATTATTCGTATTATGGCAGCAAAAACCAGAGACTTGCGGATATAAAATTATCTATTAGGGTTGCTCTCGCAGCAGTTTTTTTTGGCTAAAGCGATAGCTTGTTAAAGTTACAAAGTGTTGGTAAAATCCAGGTTACGCATACATTTTGCCAATTTCTCCATTACAAAATGAGTTCATAATAACTAAGAAATGGTCCACCAGCTATTGGACAGAGGCATCGAATGATGTTAAAGATGTCTCTGCAAAAAATTACTTTAGCCGGTAAAAAATCTCAAACTTCAAAAAACTCATTAATTTAGTTAAATTTATTAATTAATTAAATTAAATTAATTAATATTAATAACATTAATATTAATTTCATTGTATAGTTAAAAAATGTTCAGCCACATTTTGATGTAAGATGGCTTATTCGCTCCCGGAATTAAAGGAATACTAATGGTTCAAAGTTGATGTCGCCAAAAGGAATCACCACGATAAGCTACCATATGTAATTGTTACTTATAAATGTCAAACAAATATTAGTCATGCTAAAATTGTTGTGTGCTAGAGCCGGAGCAAGCGCTAGAGTGTTGCCATTGAGTCAAAATCATCTTATGGAAGTCAGCTTGTTAATTGTGTAAAAAACAATTGGTTCTCAATTGGGACAACTTTTTCAAGCAAATCAAGCTTTGCTTTGTTCATTTAGAAGGCTAATCGAGCTGAAATCTTTTGTGGGGGTGTTTTCGACCTCGCTGAGTTCAAATATCTCAAAAAAATTAAATTTGAAAAAATTTGATTTTTTCGATTTCTGGGCTACCATTCCCCAAAAAAGGCGTTTTAGGAAATTTTTGAAGATTAAAGTTGACATAAAAATTTTTTCACGCGGCACTTTCACTTGCCATTTGGCACAAATGAGTACTCCTATAGGGCCTCCTTCTATGCCAAATTACAGCCTTGTAGCTCGCACCAGTAATAAAATTTTCCTTTCGTTAGCCAAAATTTTTTAAATTTTTGCCAAAACTTCAACTTTGAAGAGTAATTCCCTTAGATGCAGATAAGATACAGACATCTAGTATTTTTCTGCAGGTAGGGACATATGTGCCAAATCATATTGGCGAATGACAGCTTTGAAGCGTGGGCCTAGCAGTCAGTAGAAATTTTTAATTAATTATGTTGGTAGTTGTGAAAAATGGGGGGTCAGGCACATAAACGCGACGGCTGCACATGGCTGGAAGGCAACTAAGATCTCAGCACCCGATATTTTTTTGACCACACCCATGCTCTATATCCTCGCCAAAAAGTAGGCCAACCTGACAAAGTCGGGGCAAACCTTTAGTAGCCCCCCCCCTTAAGGGGGGGGGGGGGTCCATTTTTGGCCGATTTTACGACCATCTCCGATTTTGCTCGTTTTCACATATTTTGTTCTCCGATTGGTATATTTTAACGAGTTTTTGAAATTAAAGTCGGATCTTTTACGGTTAATGAGTAATTTCACTTCAAAGTTGAGATCTCGTGTGTTAAGCATAGGAAACTGAAAAGTTTCAATTTTTTTACTAGTGTCAAAAAATCTCGAAACTGGGTAAAGATTATCAGCATAATTTGGTATCGTTAGAAACGTCTATTTATACACTTTGATTTGTTGGAATTAGATTTTTGATTTAGGCCTTTGAATTTTTTAAAATAATTTTTGAAACCTGCTGACTGCGAAAATTGACGTTTTTCGTTAGTGGAAACTGGGGGGTTGTAACTTTGAGCAAGGATTACAAAAATTCAAAGGCCTAAATCAAAAATCTAATTCCAACAAATCAAAGTATATAAATAGACGTTTCTAACGATACCAAATGATGCCTATAATCTTTGCCTAGTTTCGAGATTTTTTGACACTAAAAATTAGGTTTTTTACCAAAATTTTGAATTTTTTCGATTTTTTGCCTATTACGCGGTCCATTGCAATCACCAGCTACCAAATGCCAAAATATCTCGTTTTACGTTATTTCTGGTGGCTGCAGTTCACTTTTGACTACAATTATTCCTGCTAAGTAGCCCAACGTGGTCGCTGCATCCTAATCTGTCGGACTGGCACCCATATAGCAAAAATATCGATTTTTTCAAATTTCTCAAAACATGACAAATTTGACATCAATCGAAAGCCCTTAATGCGGGGAACATTTTTTCTTCTTGGGCTATAGTCCGCAAATGCACCAAATTGAAGTTAATGGCTGTTAAAGGGTTTTGTGATCTAACCTCAACATTGGCTTTGCTGCTCCCTAAAAGTCGTTAAAAAGGCATGAAATCACGTTTAGCCTGCCAACACCGGGGCAAAATTAATTCTTTAGATCAATTTTCAAATGTACACCCCATTGAAGCTCCAAAATCGAAGACTGTTTAAGGAAAATTGCTTTAGTCTCAAGCGGTACCCTCGTTTCGCCCATTATTACAATCGCAAGCAGTTGATAGCTCATAACTCGAGGAGACATGGATGAAACAACTCAATATTTAAACTTGGTACGCACAACATGTGTGGCTACATTATGTGTAAAAATGAGCGAAATCCGTGACTACAAATTTTTTCATGGTGGACCCCCCCCCCTTAAGTTAAGTCGTTTAAGTCATTTAAGTAGAAGTTGGTTTCACAAAAACCACTTCGTTTAAGTTAAGCCGTTTAAGTACTTTTTGTGAATCGACCCCTAAGTTCAAATTCTTCAATAAATGGAAAAATTTTGGTTCATATTGTTTAGTTAGATAATTTCATATATTTAATTCACTGTCTTGTTGCCTTGATATTTTGGCTAACGCAGAGTTGAGTTGTCGCCGGGTCCGGGTACCCGCGGGCCGGCCCGGGTCGGGGTCCAAAATACTGAAAGAAACTGGCGAGGGATGGTAAAACACTATAATTTGTTGTTTTTCTAATAAAAGGTTGGTAGAACCGACGTGTTCGGCATTGAGATGAATGAATGTTTGAATTGGTAAATTGGTATTTAATATGTAACTAGAATTGGAAGAAGAAATATGATAACTCGAATTGATAAGTTAGTTTTTAAAAATTTGCAAAGCACGCAAAACTAAATCTAGCAAACAAGCTCAAGGATATTATGCACTAGCCACCGAAAATTCGTTCACCTTCTTTCCTCCAGAGCAATCGTAACTTATCCGAAGTACACTGTCTCTGGACTCATTAGAAAAAATGCTACCAATATCCAAACCAGATTCCAGACGAGCCCATCACTCAAATCATATAAAAATTGTCGAAAAGCGTAAAATAAATTTACCTAAAGCATATCACAGCTTTTATTCAGACTGGGCTATTAGTAAAGTTGCAGTGAAATTTAAGATTGCAGTGACGGTTTGAAAACAGGTTCTTTTTAGATCCGGGTACCCGGATCCGGGTCTGGACGGGTCCGGGTTCCGGGTCCAGCCTAACAGGTCTGGAATTTCGGACCCGGAGCCAACTCTGGGCTAACGCTGGGCGAGCTGTCTCTATCCAATTGTACAGAATAGAATAACTCTTACGCTATTATGTAATAAACACTTGACATGGTCGGTTCGTTATCTCGGGACTCCTCTCGATACTTTCGACGGGTGGGGGTCCCACCTTGAGCTACTTACATGCAATCATACAAACGTGTGTCTGCTCGCTGATTCGCTAATTAGTCGGTAGGTATATTAATAGTAATTTTTATTAATTAGCTATAACGTTACTTAGGCTAATGCAATTTAAAACCTAATTCGGCAGCCTTGTAGCATTTTTCTGCTCTTTCCAATGTAAGAATTGTCGCAGACTACATTCTTACGAATTTAATTTTTTTACGTTTTGTAAGGGGGGGGGGGCCAAGGGGATTCCAATACATTGCACCGCAGATTTTATTCTTATTTGCCTGCATCCCTTTAAATTATTTAAAAACAATAAACAAATTTGTGAAATTTCCAAATTAAACTGTATTAATCAAAACGGTGATTATTCGGTATGTGCACACCTTACAGATTTTTGACTTTTACAAAATGCATCAACTTCGGCATATGCATACGTACAAAATAAGGGCTTTACGTTAATAGGCATCTACTTCGTATGTGCACACTTTACAAAGTAAAACTCGCTAACTATGATACTACCAAGTAGAGATGAGATCAGGGCCGACTTTTTCGGCCCGGCCCGGCCCTGTTCAAATTTTAGGTCTGTCCGGCCCGGCCCGGCCCGGCCCTGTGTCAAAAATTTCAGGCCCTGGCCCGGCCCGGCCCTGAGCGCCGTTTAGGTCTGCGCGGCCCGGCCCGGCCCTGAAAAGCCCTGATTTTTAAAAAAATTTTCTATAAAGTTTTGAGACACTTAGAATTTTGTGTTCTGCCGCTTTATCGTATTCTCGATATTCAAAGTCGATGTTCTCTCAAAAAACAGTGCATTACGAATATTTCAACATCCTAAATTGCTAAGGAAATTAATACATGTACTAAATTAGCCTGAGGTCGATTTACCAAAATAGTTAAATGTTTTGCATGTTTGAATGTTTGTTTGTTTGTTGTGTGAAATAGAATTTTAAACTTCAGTTACTCGAAAGCTGATGTATTCACGGAGGCACTCTTTATCAACTAAAATTTCAAAAACTGTACACAAACTTTAATAATATTTGGTACATGCAGTCTCACTTGATACAAAGAAAGCAAGAAATTTTGAATTTAGGAAGGCAAAAACAAATATTAGAATTCGAAAGTGTACGTATGCAATAAATTAATGTGAAAAACGTCAAGGCTTGGCAGGGCCGAACAGGGCCGGGCCGGGCCGGGCTTTTTTCGTTGGAAGCTGCGCGGCCCGGCCCGGCCCTTACGAATTTTTCCTCAGGCCCGGCCCGGCCCGGCCCTGACTGGAAACCAGGCCGGCCTCAAACACTACTGGACTGGAGATTGCGCATTTATAAAACCTATAATTTTGCCGAATCTTATATAAAAACTGAAAATGCGCACTTCCAGTCTTGCAATTTTGAGACAGTGCCTTAATCACTCTTCATCGTTCTTGCATTTAGCGATAGAAATCCACGGCACTATCAGAGAAATTCATAGAAATGTTAATGTTAAACTTTTGCTAGCACTATGCGGATACCTAATTTGCATAAAATGTGTCTATTGAATTCCTGAAGAACATACTGAGCTGCGTGTGTATTTTATAGGCAGCTACATAAAATGCATTACGTACATGTAAAAGTCTATAAAAACCGATTATAGTAGACCTGCTGCGCCGAGGCGCAGCAGGAAAAACACAACAAGTCAGTTGGTTCAATGTGCGTCTGTAGCGAGCTTTAGAACGTAGGTATAGCGGGCAAAAATATTTGAAGTGCAAATACTCAGTTGTGGGGGGGGGTCAGCCGTTATTGTGCAGATGATGTTTTTCGCTTGATAACTAAGAGCGTGACGGTTGTCACACTCTTAGTTATTATGTACTCTTGATACTACGAATGAACCATCTTTCATAATTTACTTTATTTCAATGTTTAACAGAATATGTGGTTTTTGCAAGTGTTCGTGCCACGTATTATTGACGATCTTGGAATTATAATTAGGGAAACATTACAATTCCAAAATTTTGAAGTTTCATTTTGACATTTTACCATTAACTTTTTAATAATAGATTTAACTAATTTAACTAACTAACTTAATAACAATAACTACAAAATTTTGCACAGGGGCTGGGGGATTAACGGAGAGTAAAGAATTCAATTTTAAAATTTCAAAATAAATTTAAGTTGGGAAGGGTGAATCAAGAAGGTCAATACCTCGATTTGGCTGAAAAGTATATACTGACTGAGTTTACCCTACCCCCTACCACCCCCCTGCTACCAACTTGAAATTTTATATTTTAATTTCTGAATTCTTAAATTTTTTACTTTATTGGCCCCAGTGTAACCCCATACAACATCTATTGTTTAAAAATAATGGTACAAAATTAAAAATCAAACTTCAAATATTAGGATACAATTTTTTGCCTAACTCAAAATTTTGGTCATCGATAATACTCAACACAAACTCACGTTATGTGTTAGCTATCGAAAAAATCAAACCAAGAGTATCAAACTATTAAAGATTGTTCACGTACCGCAGTTGGCGATCGTTACTTTGTAAGGTGTGCACATACTGAAGTAGATGCAAAATCTGTAAGGTGTCGCATACCGAATAATCACCATTAAAACATTTGAATTCTTGAAAAATTAGAATTTAGTTATATAATAGAATTTACATTATAATTTATAATTCCAATTATTAGTTTGTATACTGTGTCATTAATTTTTATTTCAATTCTAAAACTCTTTCAAAACTCAAGACATCTACAACATTCTTGAAAATTTTAAGAAATATATATAACTACTGTAGAGCTGCAACATCAATTGACTGGGTTTTATTGGTTGTTGTTGTCCATGTGAGAAGTGCTACTTAATTCTGACCTACAACAGGAACTGAATACAAAAAGTAGGAAATAGGAAATAGCCATTGCTCGCTTGCGCGCTGTGAGTTACGCATTCCTATTTCCTATAAATGCACGAAAGTAGGCACGAAATTGCAAAATTTTCAGTACCATTGCTTATTTTGAAGCTGAGACTAGAATGGCACGATCGCTCCCGGACAGTCCGGGGATATTTGTGCCAGTCTAAGCTGGAAACACAAATAAGCAGTTCGCATCATATAAATCAACGCTATCCCTGTTTTAGTGCAGTGTCCTTTAACGCACAAACGCTCGTCCTATTTCCTATTTCCTATTTTCTGTTAAATGTCTACTAGTTGCAGAGTGAATGCATAAGAAGCGGACAACGTAGAATATAAGTTTTAAGCAGTCAGTACTTTGTCGACGACTACAGTACTACTTTTCTAAGAAATAAGAAATCAGTCGCTGTCCAATCACATTGCAGAAGCCATTTATCACTGTCCTATCACACTGCAGAACACATTCGTGTTATATACATACCGGTTCTGTCATGTGTGTGTAAACGTTTCGTAGTTGTGACTGTTTGCTGTCTGTCCATACCAAGAATCGTTGGGGGGCAAAATGTTTCTAAAATTTTCAAAAAAATAGTCTAAATTGTGCTAATTTTATATCCTGAAGTATGTTAGCTGAAAGAGTTAGTTTCTAATGAAAAAGCAGCTTTAGTGACTGAAAATGATAAATGTGACTAAAACTCTGCAGCAATGTCTGGAAATTTTTGAAAGTTTGGCCTTATAAGCAAATTTTTCACTTTTAATTTTCTCTTTAATTTATTGACAGATGATGAGTTTGGAGGCAATTTATGGGGGCACAAATTTTGGGGGGAAGGTCGCTTATGGGTGGGACTAGCCAACCCCCCACCCCTCCCTATGTCGGTATGTGCTTATAATAAGTGGCTCTTTCAGTTGGTGTATATTTCAGGGGTTCGTATCACGAAGGATTCAAAATGGACAAAATTGATCCTCATTTGGTAATCGGAATGATCAATCAGGGTTACAGTGCGGAACTGATTTCTCAGGAACTGTGCAGACTTTATCCCGATGTCACCGGTCTATCTACGAGATCGGTATACAGGTTTCTTCGAGAAAATAATTTACTTCGACGGCCATTGACTGACGAGGAAGTTGACACAACCGTACGTGCGGCTGTGAACGATATTGGTCGCCAAGCTGGTCGTCGCTATATCAAGGGATATATTGAATCTCAGGAGGGCCCAAAAATTGCCGAACGGCGAATTTCAGAATCCCTTCAACGGCTTGACCCCGAAAGCCACCGAGGCCGTCATGAAGGTGTGCTGAAACAGACAAATCCTAAACCTTACAAAGCTGACTACTTCGGTCACAGACTTCATGTCGACCAAAACGAAAAGCTTGTTAACTATGGTGTAACCATAGTTGCAGCAATCGATGGGTACTCGGGTTTTGTACCAGGTGCAATTGTAATGCCAATTAAAAGTAATGCAGTAATTTATGAAAAGCTTTATCGTGACATTGTCTTAAAGCTTGGTATGTGGGACCAACTGGTGGTTGATCATGGGAAGGAGTTTGTGTTGACACTTGCGGTACAAAATGCTTTGAAAGATTTTCGAAGAAATCCTGAAAGGCTTCCTTATCTTCAGTTGAAGTCTACACAAGTAATTTCATTGTTGTTGTTGCTGTTGTTTGGTGTCGGGGTGTTGTGTTGTCGGCGTTGTTCTCAGTCCTATATTTTCTGTTTGCAGTTTTCAAAATGTTAAAAACCTTTGCCTTAGGGCCTTGTCGCGCAGCGAGTTGAATGAGTTAAAAGGGTTAAAATTAACTCAATCCGTTTCGCGCACAGGGTTAAAAGAGTTAAACAGTTCACTTTTACTCGCCTGCTGGGTTAAACGAGTTAAAAAGTTTTAACTCTACTCTTTTAACTCAAGCGCGAAAAGGCCCTTAGCTCGTTTCTCTCATGCTCGTACTCTTCTCCAGACACTATTTCATTTCAGTTATTGTTTAGAATAACCGAATCGAGAGGTTTTGGGTTGAAGCAAACAGCAGAATCTTGTATCCATTGAAGGCTGCCCTAGCTGAGCTCGTTGACACCGGTGAGATAAACATGGCAAATGAATCTCACAAGTTCGTCTGCAGTTTTGGCTCACAATCGGTTGTTGCTGTTGGTTTGAAGCGCTTCATCCTAGCCCGCAATAACCATTTTGTCCCAGGTAATCTTACGACTCATGCATTGAAAACTAACTGATCTTGCTAGAAGAAGGTAGAAGTAAGCTAGAAGTGGTTCGAACCCATGGGCAAGGCCTTTCTCAACAGGTTTTTGTCATTTAATTTTGCGCGATCCTCCTTTACACAGCAGGTGGGAGTACATCACTTACCCATGTATGATCCTAATGTATGATTTCTAATAATTCATTGAATTTTTGTGTTTAGGAAGGGGTAAGCCAAGCGAACTTATGGCTAATGCGAATCAGGCGTTTCCCATTTCTGAGCAGTATTTGCCCAACACCGAAGATGCTGTTCGGGACTACTGCTCAACTGGTGGACAACTGGCACCTCGTAAAATGTTTGGAACAGATCCATTGGCGTCACAACAAGGCTTGATTGACCGACGAATCGCCGCCTTACAAACATATGATCCAGAGGAAATCTACAGCTGCATTGCTAACAATAATGCGGTGCCCTTCAAGCAGTACATCAGAAGAATCGTTGAAGTGACTGAGGAATTGGATCCTAACTATCATTGACAATAGGGAACTTTTTGAAACTAGTTAACTATAGTTTTGCTTTGCAATTATAGTATTGCTGAAAGTTGGAATCTAGTAAAGTCACAATGCATTTACTACAGACAATATACCAAACTAGGCACTGACCAAACCAATACACTGAGTCAAATTCGATGCAACAAATGACAAAACTTCACAGTATGCTAACAACTCCATACCATACAAGTATTCAAAAACAAAACTAGTCCAGTCAAATTCGGCAAAACCAGTCAAACAAAAACAATGTAAAATTGACGTTGACAAGTCGTTTGGGTCATTTCTGGAATGGCAAAGCTCAGATTTGAAATACGGCCAAAATTTCGTTCATTCCCCGAAATGGCGTGACATAGAGAGCCCTTTCGGACATCGTACGGCAGTTTGGGCAAGCGACCAAAGACCCGCTTGCGCTCAGCTCCCAAGATCTCTGCAAACAGAGGCTACAGGCCATGCGACGACAAGCTGGATCTGCGCTTTTTGCCACAAGGCCCATCATCGAAATCATATGGCTCACCTGCAAAGATCTGGCGTCTGTGGTGATCCTTCCAAAATGATTCACCTAAAAAATAAAAATCCGTTATTTCAATTTGATTAAATTAAACTACGAGTTTGAATCCTTTGTGAAATAAATTGGCAAGTAAATTTTTGTAATATGCCTATAATAAAATAGTTAAACCAATTTCCTCTTTCTCCTTCCGAATAAGGCATGAATGATCTACGAAACAACCTGAATTGGCATGATTTGAAAACAATTTAACTTAAACTCACCCTTAGTCGCTTCCTGATCTGCGATGATACAGCCAGACTTCAGAAATAGCTCGTATTTATCGTTGCCAAAGAACTGGCGGACCTCAGAGAGCACGTAGGGTTGTGAAGCTGTAGAAGTGGTTAAGTGAATCACCATCATTTTCGAAGTAGGAACCGGGGCAGTTTTCGGAGGGCGAAACACAGCTTCGGCGATAGTGATATTCCACTCCTTTTCTCGGACAAACTTTGCTGGTGCTGAAACCGGCTGAGGAGGCTGAGACAGCGCCACAATTGGACGTGGCCTAAAACAATGAAAATTAGATTTTCTACTTTAAACATAAGTATGATGGCATCAGTTAGTGTTGTTGACCGGTCAGGTGGAAAACGACCAGCCGACGGCTCGGTTGGCCGTTGACCGGCCGATGAACGCCTGGCCGACCATCCGTGTTTATATTTCAGCGGCTTGTCAGAATGTTCTTAGCAAATCGATGCAAAGTCAAGCTGATGCATTTCCATATCCTGGTTTGACACTCAGCTCAGCCGGCCGGCCATTTTAGTCTTTGATTTGTCAGCCGGCCATTTCTGTTAAGTTAGGCCATCAATTGGCCGGCCGGCCAGCCATTTTCAGAAAGTCGGCAGGCCGGCCACCGGCCGACACAAACTTTGACCGGTCAACAACACTAGCATCAGTATCAAACAAGCACAAATACGGATCACCACTGTCAATTTTGGGCAACGTAATAGGACCACTTTCAGCATTTAAGTGTTATCTAGGGCAAAAGTTTATGATCCCTCCTTTGTACGCAAAAATTCTACACCAGTCTCTGTCTGGCGACGACTTCCAAATCAAGCTTTCATTTCATAAAATCGAAGGATCAAGCAGTATAAATAACTAAAATTCAAAATTAAAAATAATAAGTAAAACTTGAGTTCCTACCGGCTTTCACTATCAGTTCTTGCTTCCGTATTTCGAGGTTGTTGGCCCAAAACCAACAGTTCCACCAGAAAAGTAGACTCAACACCAGGAAATTCGCCATTATTTTCGAAAAACATTCTCCTATCTAAAACAGTGTCTTGCAGAATAATGGACGGAGCATCCAGCTGAAACAAAATAGGAATTTCATAGTTTTCATAACAAACGTTATGGTCTTTCCAATAAAATCACAAATATGTCATAAATGTCATAAATTCACGCGATCCGATAAGGTGATAGGAATTTTAAAATCTGTCCTCAAACCAGAGAAAACCAAGGTCCCATTTTACAAATTTAAGCTGAACATTTCCGCAAAATAATTCTGTGCAATTTTTAAAACACCCCAGATTAAATATTTCTTTAAAAATCAGAAATTTAAAGTCAAAAGGGTATATTTATTAATTTCATAAGAAGACCCCCGTTTATTGTCGGAGAAGAAGCCTAAGCCCATTCAAGAAGTTGCACTCTGAATCTTCAGAAAGTGTAGAATAACATCGAAGCATAAAAATTTTAACTTGAAACGTTAGACTGGCAGATTTCAGAAGCTTAGATACAAGTAAACTGGTAAACTAGCAAAACAAATGATACTAAAAATAATAAACAACATACCAAGAAGTCATTGAAGCCGTGCCAAAAGCCTTTACTGAAAACCTGAAGGCTAGACAAAGCTCTTGAAATCCCAGTCATTATATATTTGCTGCAAACGCCATTTGCATACTTCGGAAAATGTTACAAATATGCTAATTAAGATAAGCGCCACTTTTCCCTTTGATTTCCAGTACCTAGTACGTATGCAAATGACCTAATTAAGTGTCAAAAAATTATGGAAATTAGCAACATACTTTGAAAAGCATAGACAAATTTGCTGCCTTTATGTCCTTGCGAGCAACATTTCGTTTGACCTCATTGTAGGTCACACAAATTATATCAGCTGGAGAAAGCGCATCATCCAAAAAATTTGGCATATTTCAAGCAAAAGAAACAACGTACACCAGTCTAAATTTACAGCTTGTGTGGCCAAGGAAGCAAACACAACTGAACCAATCGATAGTGCTGGTAGGACAGACACTCACTTCTCAAAAACTGCGCATGCGCAGACACCTAATCCCTTGGGAATAGAAAATATAGGAAGTAGGAAATAAGCAAACCACCTAAAGCTAGCGCTGTGCCGTGCTATGCTGGAGCTGAGCTGTACATAATGCAAAGCAGGAAACAGGAAATAGGACGAGCATTTGTGCGTTAAAGGACACGGCACTAAAACAGGGATAGCGTTGATTTATATGATGCGAACTGCTTATTTGTGTTTCCAGCTTAGACTGGCACAAATATCCCCGGACACTTGTCCTGATTCCAATAATTTCTACCACAAGGATTGTAAATGCTAAATAGGATTTTATCAGTTCACTTACTATGTATTTCTATTTTATGTCTACTCGGAAAGTGAAATTGTAAACCGTTGTGATTTATATATTTTTCGTTATGTTTTGGGTTGAAATCACCCCTACTAATTCCCCTTTTCCATTATCTTCAAAGTTTTTGAAAATTTTGCGCCGCCTGCGCAATGTCTGTTACATTTGTTTAAATAATTTCGCGCATTCGGCGAGTTTTTCCTATATTTGTTCAAAAATTATGCACCTTCGGCGCATTTTCTACTCCATTTCTACCAAACATTTTGGGCCTTCAGCACGTTTTACAAAACATCTATTTAGAAAATTTGATGTGGGTCAGGAATACAGCTTTGTAAAAACATATATCGTGCAGAATTAAAACGTTTAACCCTCCCCCCGCGCACAGAGCTCCAAGGCTGTGCAGGGTAGAGCTAGAGCCAGGCTCATTGTCCATTTATAGTCCAGTTTGTTCATTATTTCAGAAGATATAATCATACAAAATATATATTATATATATAATATAATATAAAATTCCGATGCTTTGGAGTGACAAAGGTCGACGATATCCAACTTTCTAACCATAGTCACAATGAATTGATGCGGTGCATAAGTACATGATCAATCCTAATCTTAAATTTTGTTGTGTCTTTTATAGCTTCGTTCCTGAAAACACTGCATTAACTGATACGAATTTGAAGTAATAATTTTTATTGAAGTAGCCCTCAGTTAACCACAAATAAAATCTCGCCCACCAAACCCCCTAAAGTTTGTTTGAGTAAAGCCGGAAAACTCAATTGCTTCGATCATGCTTTCCCTTAGGGCCAGTATAAAAAGCAGACGCGGACGCGGAAGCGGGGTATAAAAAGCGGACAGTTCCGTTCGGTATAATCCTCTTAAGGGACGCGGATTATAGCGAACGGACGCAAATATACAACAACAACCCAAAACGGACGCAAATATAATCTGCTTGTAGCATAAAGTAATCAGATTTCATAAATGACTTTTACACAAAGAAGCACTTGTATAGAACTTTAACCTAAAAACTTTTGGACGACGTCATAAAATAGTTTCCATAATTTACAATTAAAAGAGAAATATTTCCCCTCACTTTCACTCGGGTTTCACATACTCTGGGGTTACCCTAAAGTTTTTGTGGCTAGGTTAACCTTAAAAACTAGTAAAGTAAAAAACTGCGAGCGACTTGTAAAAATTGCGAACGATACCCTGTCGAAATTAAGACGTAATCTTTTCTGCATCTACATCTTGTACTAAACCTTTTGTTCTATGTATCATCGACAAAAATTCCCACTTTTCGCGCATAGATTTGAACCAGTTGAAAGAATTGATATTTAATCTGACTGACTTACCAAACAAAACAAAACCACTGACTCGTTGACTTCTGTAATGAACAAGTTTTCAAAACAGCCTTGAATATAATTGCTGATTAAGGCACCTTTATATATTGAAGCAGTATATTACTCAGTAGAACAACATCGTTGCACTACTGCAGCAGTTGCCGTTAGTCACGTTTCGAAGCGATAGAGGATGCCTTTTCTTTTATCGTTCAGCTATTTTCTGTGCTGCCTCAAACTTGATACTTTAAGCACTAGTCTATTCTACATAGAATGCGTGCTGCACCTGGTGTTTACCAGAAAACCAAACCCATGGACTGTCCTATGTCTCAAAATTGCAAATTTTGTAAAAATGCCGGCATGGCATTCATTACAAGAAAAGTGAAAATGCATGTTTCCAGAATCCAGATCTTATAGTGTTTGGCATAGGAAATGCCACCAGCACCAATTTTTCTCAGCTTCATGTGCTTTGCAGGTAACATGGATCATCAAAACAAGACAGATGCATTTGTTAAATAACTGTCTGATTGTTCACTACAAACCCGCCAAACACTGCCCTGACATGTGTGATTGAAAATGTATGAAATTGACACACGCATTCAAATTGTAGATTTGGTTGATTAGCAAACGCTCACCGTTTCTACAACTTCTGTCTAAATTCATCGGTCCTTAATTCGTCAAATCAGTTCACGCTTTAGCAGGGGAGTTGTTCGGGAATTTTTGTGAAGACCGGTCGGGGGTTGCACCTTAGGATTTCCCCGATAAACTTTGGGTTTGCCTGTTCGCGTATAAAGTTTTGAGAGTTCTCGAACAATAAGTGAATTCATTGGGGCTCTGTAAATCTATTGTGTTTAGTGTTGACACTAATGTGAAAGTATTTGATTCTTCTGAGACTTATTTCGTGAGACTTGTCTAACTCTGTAGTGATTTCGGCAGTAAACTTGGCGTTGCTAAATATTTTCTTGTAGGTTTAGGGTTGAGTTGTACTGGCATCACACACCACGTATTTACTGTGATCTTCGTCTCGAATAGCCTAACTCAGTCAACGAGCTTTACAGACAGTTTTACAAATAGTGATAGAGTCAAACTTCACTGTATATAGGAAAACAAAGCAGTATGGAAAATTAACGTTAGTTGGAGCCCTGTTTAAGACTTAAAGCAAAGGGTCTTTGCACCGTTCAGACCAGAGATTGTTAATATGCATCAGGGTGATTATTCGGTATGTGCACACCTTACAGATTTTTGAGTTTTGCAAAATGCATCTACATCGCATGCGCACACTTACAAAATAAAGGCTTACTGCAAAATCCATTTACTTCGGTATGTGCATGTCACGTCCCAAACCCGAAATCGCACAAAACTAGTTTTGTGAGGCTCAAACCTTACAAAACCCGTTCTGTGAGGCCTTGTCTCACAAAACTAGTTCTGTGAGGTTCATGTCTCACAAAACCCGAAATGATTGCAAGCTCAATATTATATTGGTATTTTAAAAGTTTATTGATGTCTTATAATTCTATGACTTCCTGATTTTCAATGAAACGTTTCAACAACAATTTTCGGATCTTTTCAGGATAACCCCCCACGGTTTGAGCCTCACAAAACTAGTTTTGTGCGATTTCGGGTTTGGGACGTGACATGCACACTTACAAAATAAGGGATACTGTAAAATGCATCTACTTCGGAATGTACACACCTTACAAAGCAAAGGTCGTCAACTATGGTGCGTGAACCATGTTTTTAATAATTTACGTTTCTTCGATGTCTAACATATAATGTATGGTTATAAGTGATTGTGTCAGTGTCACGTATTATGGATGACATTGGAATTATGATTAGGAGAAAATTACAGTTCTAAAATATTAGTTTGGTTTTGTTTTTCAGATCAATAACTTTTTAATAGATTTTGTATGGGGTCACACTGGAGGACGAGGAAGTCCTCTCTTCCCAACTTAAATTTCTTAAAATTTTAAAATTGAATTTGTTTACAATCCCTTAATCTTCCAGCCCCTATAAAAATTTAAAAGTTATTGGTGAAAATCTATTATTTTTTACGTTATTAGTAACAAAATAAAAACAAACTTGTAATTTTAGAATTGTAATTGTCCCCTAATCATAATTTCAAGGTCGTCGAAAATAAGTGATACTAACACTTATAACCATACATTATGTCTAAGAGCAGCCGATTGGCCTTTACTTGCCACGGCTGTTAAATTTTGGGTCGCGACGTTTCGCCCATCTTTACCTATGGGCGTCTTCAGGCTGGTAGCCCTTAAGGGGACGCTTGCATTACCGGGAACCGTTCTCCTGAGTTCAATTTTAAACCCATCCATTTCAAATTTTCAGCAGTGGTGCTGGTGCTCAATACTAGCAATATGTAAAACTTAAAGAATCCAGTGCTTGACTTGCGACCCACACAACAGGGATAAGATGAGATTTTCAAAACGGTGTCATTCATTTACGGCTGAATGAAATTAGCTCAAATTTTGCACAAATGTATATATAAATAAACCTAACGCAGGGGCAATTTTTTTAGTTTCTCGATTTATGCAATTTTGAGAATTTTATTAATGTTCAAAAACTTTGAAAATCAATATTTCACGGAATATACGTTTTCAACAAAAACTAAAAAATTGCCTTTCCAATAAACGTACATGCAAAATTTGAGCGACTTTGGTTGAAGCATTTATGAGAAAACTAATTTGGAAATTTTCGCACTAATCTCTTTTCTTTTGCGCATATATTGCGCTTTTAATAAGTTGCATATCGTATTTCATAAAATAATAAACAAATCCAACACAAAAGCATCATGAAATATCCTCTAGAGTTCAATTTCGTACGATTAGTTTTTACTTTGCCACACGTAGGGGGAATGGTCAACGTAACTTTGCCATATATTCAACCGTCTGTAGCTTTTGATAGAAACCACGCACATAAGAGATATGCACATCATTTGTAAAGCTCTTTTTATGGTGCAGTCGAATGCCTGGTGCATTCGAATTTTTCATACAAAGCTTTCGTAAAATTTCGATTTTTTAAGTCGTAATGGTAACTAGCCAAACACGTGGTCTCTATTGCCGAAATTTTGTCGAAACATGCCCCGCCATCCAAAGTAACTTCAACTGAGTGTTCATGAAAATTGAGTAATCGGCGCCACCTTAAGAGGACTGTTGGGATAAGAGGTGGGATTTGATTCGTGACCGTACGCGCCACTCCTGTGTAACATTACCACTATACTACCCGGGGTCTCCCAGAAGGTGTTAGAACCCTAAAAGAACTTATTTCGGAAAGTTTCGTCAAATTTTATCTTGATTTACGCCGTCAACCAACAATATGTGCTCAAAAGGAATCACCACCTTAAAGTAGAAGCGATTAGTGCGAAATTTTCCGAATTAATTTTCTTATAACTGCTTCAACCAAAGTTGCATGCATGCAAATTTTGTATGTACGTTTATTTGAGAGGTACGCAGGCATACCGTAAGTAAGGGCATACATACAGTAAGGGCATTTTTTTAGTTCTTGCTTTTTGGGAGGGTCTCCCCCTGTATTACTTTCTGACTCATTATTGACCTCATTTTGGACTTGGAAACGTATTGGCAATCAAGTTCTCGAGTTTAAAAACCATGTCTAATAATGTCAATATCACTTCATAGTTCAATGTTCATTGGCATTAGAAACTGCTGAAATGCGATTTTTGGCATAAAAATTGAAAAAGTTTCTGAGAGAGGGTTTGGGGGGGGCCTGGGCGGGGGTAGGGGGTCTCCAGAGGGCCTCCCCCCCAAAAAAGCACGGGGAGCCCCCCACTCCAAATTTCCGTTACACCTATGCCTTTACCCCCCCTCCAATTTTGACTTGCCCTCACAAAGTTTAGCTGTCCCTCGAACCTTGAACCCCCAGCACTTTTTGGAGCTGGAAATATTGCCAAAAATGGTTATCTTTGAAGTTGTGGCTTAAAATACGTTTTAGAACGATGTTAAAACTCCTAAAGCGATATAAACAATCCTTGTTTTGGAGAAAAAACCGTTAAAATACAGAAAAGTTTGCGTTTTAGGCCATTGTTTGGATTTTCTGCGGTTTGAATGTGGAGGATTTTGGGGGTCCCATCAAATTTCGGGAATCTATCAAATTTCCAAAGTTTACCCCAAAGTGTCGGGATGGCGGAGTGGTCTACGGTGCTCGTCAGAACTGCCGATCTTGCGGTTGCTGGTTCGATCCCCGGAGGCCACAAAGCTTTCTCGACTCTAGCCAACCCAGCACAGCTATCCATCCTTTACTGACCGATAAATGAGTACGGCTACGGTGGGAAGGTAACAAGAGTCTGTGTAGAAGGGCCGGCCATCCTTCCACGGATGCAGTCATCATTTGAGGTGACACTCCTGGCTCTACGGCTGAGAATCCAGGGATGAGCACCGGCATCCCTCCCGAGGTGTTTTTAGAGGTTTTTTAGATGTCTGAGGTTTTTAGGCAAAAATATGTGGATCAAGTCACCCAGGGGGGGGATCAGAAACGCATTGTTATGCAATAAATTTACGCGGGTGAAGATAGCAGGGAACAAATTAAAATTGCAAAGTACAAATTATAATAGTGTCACTGCTGCATTAGTACTAATTAGTACTATTTGGTACTTGCTTTGTTTTAATTGGTACTTGCTACTACAGCAACTACTAATTATGTGATATTACCCTGCCAATTTCCCAATTTTTGGCGGGAAAAGCCAGACCTTACACAACAGTGCACGCAAATTTGCAAGTGTCAATGCTCAATGAATATATAACAAATTAGAATATATTATTCAATGTTATCAAATTTGAGACAGATTCAGTTTCAGAAATAATAGTTCAATGCTTTGGTTTTAAAGTAAAGCTGTAGACGTTTTAGCTATTCTTCCTCTGTCGGCGTAGGTGTGGGGCGGGGGGGGGGGGAGGGGAAGGGGCACGGGCAATGGGTTGAGCATAGATTCCTACCGCTTTATTTTGTTATTATTGCACGAAATTCACCACAATTTTTCGAAATTTGATAGGTTTAAAAAAACTCAAAATTTGTTTGAAAAATTGCGACTTTTTCGAATAAGAATGCTCAAATTTGCTAAAGATTTTGTGTTCCCCAGATAAAAGAAGCCTGATTTTATGGGGATTGAAAAATAGCTGGGGGGGACTCGCCATGCTTAAGTGTGCATATTGATAGCAGCTTTTTCTACGTTTAGGCAAATTTTAGGGGGGATTAAAAATGGCTGGGGGACCACCTCTCCCCAACGTTACACTACACCTATGGTGTGCATATTGATATAAGCTTTTTCTATTTTTAGATGTGGCATATCTGAATCTTACATACTTATATATACTTGTTGCTAGTTGAAAACGATCCCACCTGTATGCATTTACTTCAAATTATGGCAAATCATGCAGGAGGAATAATTTATGGCTAGTGACGAATCCATTAACTGTAATAGTAGCTGCCTTATTCATTAGTGGTCACATGAATGGACAAAAAATCCCTGTTGGGTAAGTATCGGCGAGCTGATTCTCATGTGGTACTTAACTATACGTATATAATTTTGTACAGCCGAGATTTACTTCAAGCTTCCACTGTTGCAATCGAAACAAAATTGCAAATTCACTGAACTGGCTTACTTCTACTGGGTGGGGGTGGTCCCCCCGTTCGAGAAGCCCCCCCATAAATTTCGACCTCCCCCCATAAGTCGAAAAAAGTGCCAAATTTTACCATTTTTACCCTAATTGTCCGAAAAAATTTATGACTTCGCCGGATTTTTGAAATTTTCGCTATTTTAGCTTAAAACACCTAAAATTTGTTATTTTTAGCGATTTTTAACAGTTTTTACACAAAAACCCAAAAATTTGTCAAAAAAGATGCCCCCCAATTTCGGCAAGCCCCCCATGGGGCTTCTTCGAGCCCCCCCCCCCCTCATAAATTTTGGCCTATAAGTAAATCAGCTGAAAACGCAATATTCACAGACTTAGCAATGAAAAAGGTTAAAGTTCTTACACTATGTATATGTAGTACATACGTACCCAAATATTTGCACGCAAATTATATATATATATATATATATATATATATATATATATATATATATATATATATATATATATATATATATATATATATATATATATATATCGCCGTTGCCATATTTATATGAACTTTACAGTTTTCATTTTGCCAATTAATTCACCTGTCTGATAACTGGGACAAGCTTAGTCTTATTTCAATTTCAATTCTTATTTCAATCTTAGTCTAATTTTCATAAAACTTAATATTAAAATTATGGCTCTTCATTTTAAGATTTTGATACTTTCAAAAGTCACTAAAGCAGTGCTCGGACAGTTCCTACTTTTCCTACTTTTTTCCTACTTTTTCGTATGTTCCTACTTTTTTCCTAGTTTAGGTCAAAAATTCCTACTTTTTCCTACTTTTTTCCTGTGAAAGACGAAATCGGCCTGATTTGACAGAAAATTGCACAAAAAATCGCTGACTTTTTGTTATTTGGAAATGATTTGCAGCATCAATCCCAATTGACTAAATTTCGTCGGTTTTGCCAGTTTCTGTGGTAAAATTCAGATTTCATAAATCTTGCCGCATAACTTGACACATTTAGCTGAAATTTGGTGTGGGTGTGGTGTCGACCGGGCTGCGTTCAAACACCGCACACTTTTCGGTTTCGCTAAATTAGATTTTTTCAGATTTGCAGGACCAGTGGGACCGAAAAATTTTAGCTTCAGATAAGACCTACAAATCCGGCGAAGCCGAAACATTTTGAAGTTTTACCATCAAAACCCTTGTGTTCTCAGCACCCTTGGGTTCTGGGATGAGGGAGGGCGACTCTGAGGGAACCTGTTCCTGGGGCCAACCCTGTAGAAAAGGCCCGAAACTTAGATCGTGTTTGTTGATTTTTAGAAATTTATCTTCAAAAGTCTTTTCCTTATTTTTCAGTACTTCTGTACGGATAATGCTTCATCAGATAAACAGTTTATTGTTATGTATACTCATTTATGGCTAATTTTCAAAAATCTAAGCAGTTGACGTTCCTGATCGTTGAAGTACAAGTTTTTTGTAGTTTTCAGTTTATAGTTTGTTGGCGAAGATTTTAACGAAGTTCGCATAATTTTCGCAAAAATTGTTGTGAACTTCGCAAAACTTTGCGAACTTAGTGAAGGCAGCTAGTCTTGAGTCCAAATTCGATTTCAAAAATCCAAAAAATTCAATAGTGTTTTCGCGAACTTCGCTAAATTTAGCGAAATATCGCTAGTTTGTGAAGTTCGCAAAAAATTAATTTTATTTTGAGCTATGCGGTTCTTTGTGCTGAAGCACGACTCTTTCCTATTTTCTTGTCAAAAGCTGCGTAAATCGTATAAAATTATGTGTATAGATGACTTTAATCTGGTTCGCTAAAACAAAACTAACTTTCGGTCAATGGCACGTGAATTTGACGTCCCGTTATTATATGGAGGGCTACTCTCATTAGCACGTTGCTAAACTTATCGAAATGTTTCTACAACTCTTCAAATATGGGTTTTGAATTTTAGAGAAGGTATAAATGCTCATGCCAAAAATTCGCTCGATAGCTCAAATTTTGCCGATCGTATTTGCCGAATTTGCATGGATTTTGCCTACTTGTATTCAAAATTTCGAAGACACAGATCATCTCTATCGTGGAAACTGGGTATCTATGACTTCATTCTCGTAGATACTTACATGACGTTTTTAAAGGTCAATACAAATGAAGAATTGATTGGGCCTTACGCAAATTCAGACAACGACGTTCTGTTGAAGACAATTAGATGAATCTGCAAAAATTGATTATGAAGCCTCAAAAATCCTACTTTTTTGTTAAAATTCCTACATTTTGTTCCTACTTTTTCCTACTTTTTGAAAAATTATTCCTACTTTTTTTCTACTTTTCCAAAAGCTTCATGTCCGAGGCCTGCAAAGTCACCCCAGATAAGCCCAAGGGAAAAGGGGACTCACCCACTCCCCTTTTAAGTAAACCATATATACTGTACATTCCCCGAACCGTAATAGCAGGCAACATAATCTAAATGGCCTTAAACAGTATACAACAGCAGCTGGGCATTCACAGTTTTGTCTGGCCGAATGAAAGTAACAAAATCTTGCAAATCGTCAATTTCCTCCCAGGAGTTGTCACATCGACGACATAAAGCCACCAAATGACCAATAGACTCCCCCTACAGGAGCTCTGAAGTCAACCACTCCCTCGTAAATACCAGATCGTATTTTCCATGGATTTCGCGAGTCGGAAAGTCGGCAAGCCTGCGTTCAGAATTGGCCTCATACAGTGTGCCGGGGAACTAAATGGAAGAGCATGAAGACCGAACCCCAGCTGCACTACGAGAACCAGGGGAAACAAAGATGTGACTGCCCAAAGATCGTGATTTTGTCACCTTCCCCCTGCAGAAAGTCTGTACCTCGACACGGACACGTCGAATTTATAGTAGCCCGCAGGAACAGCGTTTCTAGGGGAATGATTTTTATACAGTTAACACCGTGAGGGACCGACATCAACTCTCCATAACAAAGAGGCTCCAGAATTAAGGCTTTCCATGCTTACAGGAACAACAGGGCTTTGGATTAAGGATTTGTTGTTCGGGCAGAAGACTGAACCAAGATTTTCCTCCCTGGCACTTGGTAACGTTGTGCCCAACATTTTCCCAACCATTCCATTCACGGACATGGCACAGTCTGTGAATTTGATGCTGTGAACACCATCTTCAACAGGACAATAACTGGCAAGAAGGGCAGCTCTAGCGCTGTAGGTACTGGCATTAATTACCCCAGAGGCAAGCTGAATAGCAATAGACAGGACTGGAGAGTCTCTGTACTCATCAACAAAATTACGGTAAGTTTCAGAGTCGGTGTAAGCAGCTGACCCACATTGAATGACTGAATCAAATGAACAGGTGCTTTTTCCAACTGAACCATCGACGATCAAGCTTAACAGGACGAAGAGATGTACCGTTGCTTAGTATTTTCGAACTGACAGATCCTCTGCAATGGGACAGATCAACGTTGACGTAGTTAGGTTTTGAGACTAAATAGGAACGTCGGCGTTTTGGACGGATTGATTTGATTGCGCCAATTTTCGACTTCGTGGAAGTTCGCTTAGGCTAGCATTGGCTGAAAAGTGGCAATCCCTGCATTCTCTTTTTCCTCATCTCCGGATATCGGATAGGAGCAGTGTGGAAAGAGCATGTATCGGTTTCCCACAATGAATGCATTTATGGGCACCCTCCTTGTAGGCAGGTGCCCATTTCTGCATGCTATACACTGTGATGGCGAATCACCAACGTGCGGCGTTTCGGGTACTCGATTGTTTACTGCTTGGGTCTTCGCAGAAGCCAATTTCAGGGTGCCATCAAGAATGTTACAGTGTTCAACCACAAATTCGTCGACTCGGAGAGAAAGTTTGCTGGAGAACACGTTATTCTTCAGGTCGCGAAAATACGATTCAACAGCAGCGCTAGAAACAACAACATTACTGTTGAAGAATGGTGCCATTAAAGAACCCAGACCGAAGGGGAGCCAGAGAACAAATAGAAATCAGTTTTTTGCCAGTGATGGCAGCCACAAAATGTTATCCCGATTACCATCATCGCTCCCAGATATCTCCTCCTTACATCGCTCAAATATTTCAGAAACCCATGCTGCACATTTCGATGATATATTATCAAACCACGTTTCAGAGGGCCTTTTTTCTTCACAGGAATCACCACATATCTCTTCTGAAATTCCGGAAAGTTTTCCTTTTAGCCACTGTTTTCTAAGTTCACATGGGTTAGGACATCCAACTGCCACACTCTCCCCTTCCGTTTCCGACAGGGACACCATCCATCGCAAACCCTCCAGCAGTGGGTTTTTTTTTTTTTTTTTTTTTTTTTTTTTTTTTTTTTCTTTTTTGTATCTACTTTTTCATGTTTTTTTTTTTTTTTTTTTTTTTTTTTTTTTTTTTTTTTTTTTTTTTTTTTTTTTTTTTTTTTTTTTTTTTTTTTTTTTTTTTTTTTTTTATTTTTTTTTTAAAAAAAAAAAAAAAAAAAAAAAAAAAAAAAAAAAAAAAAAAAAAAAAAAAAAAAAAAAAAAAAAAAAAAAAAAAAAAAAAAAAAAAAAAAAAAAAAAAAAAAATAAAAATTAAATAAAAAAAAAAAAACAAAAAACAAAAAAAAAAAAAAAAAAAAAAAAAAAAATAAAAAAACAAAAAAAAAAAAAAAAAAAAAAAAAAAAAAAAAAAAAAAAAAAAAAAAAAAAAAAAAAAAAAAAAAAAAAAAAAAACAAAAAAAAAAAAAAAAAAAAAAAAAAAAAAAAAAAAAAAAAAAAAAAAAAAAAAAAAAAAAAAAAAAAAAAAAAAAAAAAAAAAAAAAAAAAAAAAAAAAAAAAAAAAAAAAAAAAAAAACCCAGCCTTTGTATGAACAAAGCTATTACCGGGAGTCGTCATGCAGTCTTTGCCTTTTTCGGAAGTGTTGGACTTGGCCTTCCTCAGCACCGACAAGGAATACAGGTCTGCCGGCTCGTTGTCCCCAACTTCCATAGTTTCATGCGCCTTTCTCTTGCGCCATTTGGAAGCATTTTCTCCAGAGATTACCAAGTTCGAAGCTATATTCGTTCACGATTGGAGCCTCGTAATGGGCGCTTAGAACCCACATGCTGACCCTCCACATACCCGTTGAACGTTAGGATCAAATTGATATCTTCCTGCTGTTGAGGCAAACATTGCATTGCATCCGGGGCGGTGCAATTTGCACAATCCTTGCATTTTCCAACTGCAACCAAATAGTTTTTTACCTCCAGGATGCACGGAATGATAGCAAAAATCACAGCACACGGACGATGTGACACCACAATTTTGCGGCTGAAAGATCGGACCAGCCGGGTTTCCAGCTGCCAGCAGGTTCGCGTACCGGATGAAAGTACTGGAGCAATAGCCGCCCACTCGGAAAGAATGGAGAAATTTTAAGATTTCTGCGTTCGTTTCTCTCCACTGCTCACTAAATCTACGTTTCATCAAGTTCAGGGATAGATCATTTCGTTCCGGTGAGTATTTGAACGGGCTGATGAATAACGACAGGAGAGCATTGCGCAACAAATGAGATACAAAGAATGTTTGATATGAAACACGAAGCCGTGTTCGAAGCCGCTTGTTCCCATGTAAGCGACACGAAGAAATATCTCCACTAGGTGTAATATCAGGTCACCAGCGTATCTATCGAGAACATCGACCATTTATCGAGGATAGACTCGATGTTTTCCTATGAGATTTAAAACAATTTCCATATACGCTTCAATAGTATGCAACGGCAAGATACTATAACAAAAATACATGAGAACTAACGGCAAGCATGCATATTGCTACAAGTATGTGTAGGGATGGACTTTTCTCGTAGACAGGACCCGGACCCAGTTCAGAGCTATTGTGTGCAATTATGGGCAATAATAAATACAGGTGACCGTTGATTAATTCTAATGGAAGCTTAATCGAAAATAATTTGCAATTAAGCTTCAACTAGAATAAACTAGCGGAATTACAGACGTATACGATGTACTACGATATATACGTATCGTACGTAGGTATATCACGCTTTAGGAATGTATTCATATAACGAAATATAGCGGTCCAGTCATGTATATATATATATATGTATATCGGTGGTAGCCCAAAGGTTATGTGGAGTATGTAGGCTTTCATTGCTCAAACCTTATATAAAAGATGGTCGTATATATAATCTGTTACAAGAACTCCAACATGCTAGCACAGTTTCTTCACCGGGGTGCTCTTTGTCCCCCGTTCACGAAATCCTAACGCCCCCCCCCCCCCATAGGGTGTGACTGGCGAAAACAGTGGGAGGGGGGCGCGGTGCAAAGTCGATTTGGGAGAGGGTAAGAAAAATTTTCTAGGGGGGGGGGGGGGGGGGGGGGGGGTCGGCGAAAAATTTCCAAAAGTCGGTTTTTCGTTAAAACATTGAAAAAATTGTCTCAGCTTGCAGCTATTTTTAACGATTTTTAAGCTTAAATAAGCTTTGCAATTCCCCAGCAATTTTTCGCTAATTTTTTGGAATTTTTTGGAAAAATTTCGAGATTTTTGGCCAAAACTTTCAAAATTTGTTAGAGCCTGAAAATTTTTGGGGGGGGGAGGGGTCTGGAAAAATCGATTTGGGGGAGGGGGTAGGAAAAAATTTTTAGGGGGGGGGGGGGGGGGGGGGGGGGGGGGGGGGGGGGGTTGGCGACCCTTCCATTTGGGGGGAGGGTCCTCACCCCCCCCCCCCCCAAACAATACAACGCCTATGCCCCCTCAAAAAATTTAGCTAAATTCTAGAAAAACAGATAAATTGAAAAAACGTTCCCAAAAAGTTTTGGCCAAAGTTGCCTGTAACAGACCAGAGTAAGCTTAGTGTAAAAAACACCTTCAAACGTCAAACAAGAATTTTAAGGATACGTATATATATATATGTATATAAAGAGGGCTAAAATACATGCAAGCTTTTGCTTTTTTGACATAGGAGTGGCAGGTATAGGTGTGTTGGGAGAGACCAAAACAACAAATTTTGGAGACCCCCGAGATTTTGCTACCCCCTCCCCCCCCAAAACGGGGTGGGGTTTGGCTATGTTCGGGTTGTTTCCCCATTTTCCACACCCTGGATCCGCAACTAAAAGTGGAGGTGGAGAAGCATAGATTCAGGCTTGGGGAAATAAAATCTTGTAATGTAATGCGGACCTCCCCAGGCCAACAAAAACGGGTATATATATACATTTACACGACTAGAAGGAAAAATGGCAAACCCTCTTGTCCAGAAGGAAAAGGCTGCAAATGTTAGCGTTTTCTTCAAAAAAATTTCTTAAATCTTCATTTTTTAAAATATAAAAACATGAAAAATAACAATTTTTGCGAATTTTCAGGTAGACTCTCTTACAATTTTAAAGATTTTCAGGGGAAGACCCCTCGGGGGAGTAGACATTTTTTAGGGCACGCGCACAGCGCAAGACAAAACTTCTGGAAGGGAAGGCGGGGGTCAAAATTATGGGGGAAGAAGTATATATATATACTGCAAGGAAAAATTAAATTTGGGGGAGGGGGTAAAAAATTTTCGTCAAAAAGTTTGAAAAAATGGCGATTTTGCTAAGAATGCGTTATTAACAACTAACCATAGGTGTGTTAGGAGGGGTGTGGGGGGACCCCCCCACCAAAATGACAAATTTTGGCGACCCTCCCCCAGGTTTTTGGCCAAAAATGGCATAAAATCGAAATTTCATGGGGGGTCCCTCCACCCTCCGTCGAAACCCTCCCCCCCCCCCAGATTCTTTGCCCAGCCGCACCTATGCAACTAAAGATCAGCAATATTATATTAGATAGTTTTGGTCATTTTCGACAAAATTTGTCGTTTTTGTGAAGATTTCACAAAAATTTCGAAATTTTTGGGTTTGAGTAAAAACATTGAAAATTTTCTGGATGGGGTATATATATATATGGTCTGGCGAATTTGGGAAGGTGGGGGTCTGGGATTTTGCAATTTGGGGGCTGTCCGGTCGGGGCGTACCGGCCCCGGCACAGCCATAGTTTCACCGGAAATTTTGGTTGGGATGGGGGTGTAAATTTTGGAAATTTGGTGGTTGACCCCCAAAGTGTGATGGGGGTACCCCCCCCCCCGAACCCCCTTCCCTCCAAAAATTAGGACCTCAGAAAATAAAAAATGGACTAAAATGCAAAATTTTCTGTATTCTAACGCTTTTTTCGTCAAAACAAGGCTTGTTTTTGCGCAGTTTTAAAGCGACTTTGAGCCAAAAATTTGAGAAAATTTTTTCAAAAAATGACCATTTTTGGGCCAAATTTAGCTAACATGATTTAGCCAAAAATCCTGGGGGGGGTCGGGGCATAGGTGTGGCTGGGCAAAAAATCTGGAGGGGGGATCCCGACCCGACGGAGGGTGGGTGGGTGGGGTCCGCCAAAATTGCCAAAAAAGCCCTAAGGATTTGGCCATTTGGGGGCATAGGTGTGGCTGGCGAAAAAGTG
>JASAND010002371.1:0-13370 GCA_030248195.1 Trissonchulus latispiculum
CAACATTGTCGCTGCATCCCAATCTGTCGGACTGGTACCCATATAGCAAAAATATCGAGTTTTTCAAATTTCTCAAAATATGATAATTTGACATCAATCGAAAGCTCTTAATGCGGGGAACATTTTTTCTTCTTGGGCTATGGTCCGCAAATGCACGCAAATTGAAGTTAATGGCGGTTAAAGGGGTTTGTTATGTAACCTCAACATTGGCCTTGCTGCTCCTTAAAAGTCGTTAAAAAAGGCATGAAATCACGTTTAGCCTGCCAACACCGGGACAAAATTAATTCTTTAGATCAATTTTCAAATGTACACCCCATTGAAGCTCCAAAATCGAAGACTGTATAAGGAAAATTGCCTTAGTCTCAAGCGGTACCCTCGTTTCGCCCATTATTACAATTGCAAGCAGTTGATAGCTCGTAACTCATGGAGACATGGATGAAACAACTCAATATTTGAACTTGGTAAGTACAACATGTGTGGCCACATTATGTGTAAGAATCCCAAACGTCCCTGACATAGTGAGAATGTTACTGTTACTGTTACTGTTTCAGCAATGGAAGAAACCGCCACATCAGGAGTTAGTTTTGAAAGCTTTCTTGACAGAGTCGGTCCACTTGGAAGGTACCATTACCAATTCCTACTCTGCTCAGCAATCGCCGTATTGTCCTGGTGTGGAGGATCCATGGTTGCAATGCTAGCAAACGTGACCCCAAAATTGTTCTGCCAAGATTCCCCTGGACTGAATACTACTCAGAACTGTGAAATTGTAAACAATTGCAGCAATGTGACAATGGATGCTGGATTTCATTCGATTGTGGTTGAATGGAACTTGTTTTGTAAGGACGCCTTTGTGCCGGGCTTATTGGCCACTGTCCAAGGACTGGGGGGACTTGTGGCGATGCAGGTGTTTGGTCACTTGCAGGACCACTTTGGACGTAAAAAGTGTACTTGTTATGGATTCGCTGTTTACGTGATTTTCGGCCTCTCAACTGCATTTTGCCCAAACTGGAAATGGCTGATAACGATTCGATTTTTCGCCGGATTTTTTCTGACCAGCAACAGTTCGTGCTATCTATGGCTGATGGAGTTAACCACATCTCAGCACGGCGTTGTGGTGAATTTGACCAACAATTGGTTTTACGCCTTTATGTTTAACGCTGCGCTGGCATATTTGCTACCAACCTGGCGGAAGCAAGTGTTTGCTGTAACTGCCATTTCGATACCGATTGTGTTTGCTTTTTGGTTGTTTTTTGACGAAAGCCCGCGGTGGTTGGTACAGAAGGGAAGGTTGAAGGAAGCAGCCAACGTCTTGAATCGAATGGCAAAACGAAACGGCAAATCAATTCCACCGATTACGGTAGACGAGCTAAGTCGCATAGAAAGAGTGCATCATAAGTATAAATACAATACTTGGCATATTTTTGCAAATGGCACAATCTGTATCAGGGCATGCACCATGTTCTTTGCAACCTTTTCGGTTTCTGTCATCGTGAGTGTATTCCTGTTCGACATAGGTAACATCAGCGGCAACCTCTATCTCAACACCTTCATATATGGGCTCCTTCGGGTACCTCTCGTCCTGGCAATATTTTTCCTTGATCAAAAGTTCAAAACGTTCGGACGACGCGTTTTACTTATATCACCACTGGGGGTCATCTCCATATTCTTCGCAATTGTGTCCATAAGCCTGATAGCCAACGGGCCGCCAGTTTTGATCACCATCTTCGGCATGCTGGGGGCCGTCACCTCTCAGATGATGTTTGTCGCCATCGGTCTCTATGTGGTGGAACTCTTTCCTACCGTACTCCGTACCATCTGCACTGGGTTTTGCCTAATCGGGTGGGACGTGGGTATGATTGTGGGAGCCCAGTTGATCTACCTGGCCAGATATTGGCGTCCGTTGCCATTTGTAACAGCTGAAGCCTGTACCATCCTTACCATCATTCTTTGCTACTTTTTCCTACCGGAAACTAAAGGAATTGACCTGCCCGATACTTATGTCAAAACGTTGCGACTTAAGAAGAAGAAATCCCAATTGACACTTGACGAATCCGAAGCTCCGTTACAAATAAATTGAACTTTACTTCCCATTTAGTTCTACAGTGGGATAAATCTTTAGCATGGGTTAAATATTTTTAGTTATCAGTGTATTATAGCTTCAGCAGTAAGCTGGTGTCCGTTTTGGGTTAACTTCTTAACTAATCATAGGCTTAATTTGTCGTTTTTTTCATATCATTACAGCGTAAACTATTTTCGGTTTGAGAATAAAAGACTTACAAATGAATGCACAGGTTTCAGGGTGTAGCAGATTTTACCATTAAAGTTTTTATCACAAATATGAAACAGTAATTTCAAGCTGTTGAAGATGAAAGCTTAGGTAATCAAATGATCAAATGATCTTGATGATAGGTTGGTTAATAAAGTATCAATCAGTCCTTGCAGCATCAGCTTTGTGTTTCAAGCAGAGATTAGATTAGAGAACTATTATGTTTGCTCAGGTATGAACAAACATCTTATGAAATACTACTTAACAGTTGCTAGTCACCCAGGCAAACAGCATGATGATTTAACGTCTAAACTGATCTCGTATAGTTTCGTTTCGTTTGATCAAAAATTGTTGAGCCACTGTTAGCTTCTTAGATAATATCTAAATTTCCGAATGCAACCTAATTTGGTTCTACTGTTTTATTGGTCCGACTCCTAAATAGTTAACTATGGCAGAAACTCTCTTCTCTGTGGTGAAACGGTTGATTTGTGATTTTAGTTAATAGACAAGCAATATAACGTCTAAGAAACTTAAGGGGGGGTCCATTTTTGGCCGATTTTTCGACCATCTCCGATTTTGCTCATTTTCACATATTTTGTTCTCCGATTGGTATATTTTAACGAGTTTTTGAAATTAAAGTAGGATCTTTTACGGTTAATGAGTAATTTTACTTTAAAGTTAAGATCTCATATGTTAAACATAGAAAACTGGAAAAGTTTCAATTTTTTGACTAGTGTCAAAAAATTTGGCCCAACTGAAGATGCCTACACCTTGTTTAGCTTG
Source organism: Trissonchulus latispiculum (assembly GCA_030248195.1). Lineage (NCBI taxonomy): Eukaryota > Metazoa > Nematoda > Enoplea > Enoplida > Ironidae > Trissonchulus > Trissonchulus latispiculum. The sequence goes on from JASAND010002371.1 coordinate 3,050, forward strand.
TTTATTTTTCGCGGCTGGGTAGTCTGTTTGTGGTGGTCGTTGGTGGATATTTTCGTGGTTCTGTTTGGTGTAAGTGGGCTTCTGGCCGGTTTAGCTGGTAATGTTGGCCAGGCTGGTTTGGCTGATTAGGTTGGTCAGGCTGGTTAAGTTGGTCAGGCTGGTTAAGTTGCTTTTTGATTTTTGTTAACAAACTGGATTGCATCCTGCGTACTAGTTATGTCTTCACTTTCTCGAAGTCAGCTTGAAAATTTTGTTTGCAACGTCGGTAAGAACATTTCTTGCTTTAATCGCACAGATTGATGCCTTGGCAAACGTTGGCAAACGAAAGAGATTTGGTGATCCGGCCCGCATTTTTTCGTATGCCTTCAGCAGAGGACCTCGTTTTGTCCTTGTGGGAACCGCTACTGTCCTATTTGATTTGCAGTGTCGCTTTCCCAAAAGTGACCGTCATTTTTACGAAATTATTCCAGAAAACTCTTCTGTTTGCGTGTTTTTTGACATTGACCTAGCCTTTTCTGGACCGTCGAACGTGTGGGATCAAGCATTCAAGTCTTTTTATTCGTTGGTGTGTTTGGAAATTTTGATCGATCAGCTCCTTAATCACTGATTTTGTGGCTTTTGCGTGGGAATTGGACTCATCTAAATCTGGCAAAGTTAGCAGAGATTTCATTTTTCCGGGTGTTCCTGTGTCAATGCAAGGTTGCCGTTATCTGGTCGGCTGACTTAAAAGCTACACAGCCGATGACTTGCGTTTTTTGTGTGCTCACCCTAAACTTCTTCAAATTTTGGAGGCATTGGATGGCAATGTGTACTCCAAAAATCAGAATTTCCGTGTTCCGTTTTCTTCTAAGTTTGGTGGCACCTGTGCTTTTTGGCCTTATCGTTTCTTTGATGGGGAAGCTGTTTTCTATTTTCCCTTTCAACGGCCCTGTAACGATTTTCCCTGGAATATAGAGCGGAAAGTTTTTCTACAGGGTCCGGTAGTACAACATTGGGCTTTGTCTGATTTTGAGAATTTAGGAACTGTCTCAAAATAGTGCTAATAATAATGCGCATTTTGCTAACGTATATGCTATTTCAAATCGTATATACGATTTAATAATTCGTATTTTCTGAGCCCAAACAAAAATTATTCCAGTCAAAACAATTTAACAGCTTTCATATGCAGCACACAAGATATTGCTTTGTGCTCCCCAACGTTAGAGTTTTTGCATTACTTTTTATTAAGGGGCTTTGTAACAAAATTTGCAAGGTGAAAAGCTTTTACTTTTTTAGACCAAGCAAAAACAACATGAAACGTATTATGCGTTTCACTAAATCACATCTTTCTGTGAAGAATATACGTTTCATCCAGATCGTATTATACGATTTATATTTTGAGACAGTTCCTTAGCAGTATACGACAATGTTTGGTCAGTTGTTTCTGCTTTGATAACCGAAGTAAAATTTGCTGTTGCGGCTGTTTTTTTCTGTGATTTAGCCGGATGTGATGTGGGTGTTCTCTTCCACTCAAGAAAGGGAAACGCGCGTCTCCTGTTTTTCCTTTTGATAGCTTTTTTGGAGAATAATGTCCGTTTCAAGTGCAGTGTGCCTGCCGATCGTGAGATGCAAGTCGTGAAGCAATACAACGATACCTGCATTGTGAAGTTTAGCAATTTTCAATATTGCCCAGTGGCCCAAAGAGAACATTCCGAAAATAATGTTTATTTTTGTGTTAACACAAAACAAAAGACAGTGCAGCAAAAATGCTTTAACAATACTTGTTGAATGAAAGGACTTCCTGTTTATTCATAGGTTCAGTGAATTTTGTTCTTTGCTTTAAACAACAGTAAAACTACAGTTGCAGGTTTTGTTTAATTTAATTTCTTCTGGTAAGCCGTAATATGTTGTAGCAGCGACTCTAATATGCTTCCATCATTGTCCTTGTAGATTTTGTCTATAATTGCACTTATGTATTGCACAATTGTACAATCCAGTAATGATGGATATCGGGTTGTTTTATCCCCATGCATTTTTCCAATCCTGTGTCGTAGATTACCAAATAACCCTTCAATTCAACTGGTGCATGTCCCATCGTCGGATATAAATTCCATGCTGTGGTTTACAGCACTGTGTGTGTACCCCAGGTTATGGAGTTAAGTTATTGAGTTTCTCAGATACTTGTGTAGGTTGTACACGCTCTTACGTCGTGGATGATATCTGGCTTTAAGCGCTTGTTGATGTTTTGCTCTAAACGTTTTTTATTTTTGGGGTTGTGCAATAAACCAGGGCCCCGCCCCCCCTCCCGTAAAGAAGTAGTACGGGCCCCCCTTAAAGCTACTACTGGGACCCCTCTCCTCCCCTTCCCACGACCTCGGTCTGCGGGCTATGGGTAGCCCTTTGGTTTGTGTGCCTCGTCTCGTTGTTCTCTGTTCTCTTAGTTGTTCTCTTAGTTTTGATCCCATACGTAGATTCCTTAAATTCTCCCAATTTATTGTGGCGGTTAAGCAGCTTTGCCAGCTTTCAGGTGTAGGCATCTTTAGTTGGGCCAAAAATCTCGAAACTGGGCAAAGATTATCAGCATAATTTGGTATCATTAGAAACGTCTATTTGTATACTTTAATTTGTTGGAATTAGATTTTTGAGTTAGGCCTTCAAATTTTTTAAAATAATTTTTGAAGCCTGCTGACTGTGAAATTTGACGTTTTTCGTTGTTGAAAACTGGGGTGTTTCAACTTTGATCAAGCATTATATAAATTGAAAGGCCTAACTAAAAAATCTGATTCCAACAAATCACAGTATATAAGTAGACGTTTCTAACAATACCAAATGATGCTAATAATCTTTGCCCAGTTTCGAGATTTTTTGTCACCAAAAATTTGGTTTTTTACCAAAATTTTGAATTTTTTCGATTTTTTGCCTATTACGTGAGACCATTGCAATCAGCAGCTACCAAATGCCAAAATATCTCGTTTCTCGTTATTTCTGGTGGCTGTAGTTCAGTGTTTGTTGACTACAATTATTCCAGCTAAGTAGCCCAACGTGGTCGCTGCATCCCAATCTGTCGGACTGGTACCCATATAGCAAAAATATCGATTTTTTCAAATTTCTCAAAATATGATAATTTGACATCAATCGAAAGCTCTTAATGCGGGGAACATTTTTTCTTCTTGGGCTATGGTCCGCAAATGCACCAAATTGAAGTTAATGGCGGTTAAAGGGTTTTGTTATCTAACCTCAACATTGGCCTTGCTGCTCCTTAAAAGTCGTCAAAAAAGGCATGAAATCACGTTTAGCCTGCCAACACCGGGACAAAATTAATTCTTTAGATCAATTTTCAAATGTACACCCCATTTAAGCTCCAAAATCGAAGACTGTATAAGGAAAATTGCCTTAGTCTCAAGCGGTACCCTCGTTTCGCCCATTATTACATTTGCAAGCAGTTGATAGCTCGTAACTCGTGGAGACATGGATGAAACAACTCAATATTTAAACTTGGTACGTACAACATGTGTGGCTACATTATGTGTAAGAATGAGCGAAAGCCGTGACTATAAATTTTTTCATGGTGGACCCCCCCCCCCTTAATCGCTATGTTGAATATCAGCGCTCGCAAAAGTATGACTTCAGTGCAATTTAAAGTACTTACAAGAAACATAGTAACTAGCTTCCAGATGGCAAAATAACCCGGTTAACGTGCATATTTTAGACTAGGAGGAACTACAGGAAATATTCAAAAAGTCTCAGATAGGGCTGTGCCGTTAAGGAGCCCGGCCCGGGCCCGCGGCCCGCTTCACGGCCCGGCCCGGGCCCGGAGCCCGCTTCAAGGCCCCGCCCCTTTGCGGAGCTCTTTTCACGGCCCGTCCCGGGCCCGGAGTCCGTTTTACGGTTCCACGACCCGGTCCGGGTTCGGGGCCCGCTACACGGCCTGAACCCGCCGACCCGGGCCTGTTAGCGGCCCGAGCTGTGATGTGCGCTAACCAGGTATTGTATGTATTAAAATTCCTCTACTTTGAGCGGTTTTTCTAAAACCACAGTAACAGTCATGCATAGAGACTAATCTACACACTGTCACAATCCTAATTTTACCTCTGGATTTCGCAGCATTACCAAAAATTAAGAAACGCAAACAGGTGATGTAAAAAACAAATAAACAACCGGGAAGGAATGAAACTTCGCAAATTATCTTGGAACGAACTTCCAAAATTATCCCAAGTCTCACAACAACGGGTCGCTGAAATCCTGGAAGCTTTGAAATTGCTTGACCACAAGATAACTGTAGTAAGCATTGAGGCCATCTTTTTGCAAGCAAGTTTTGCTTCTGTTGTATACATGGCTGGCTGCTGATTTCTCAACAGGGTGAGAAAACGATTCAATGCCCAATTGAGCATTGTATATTATAAGTCTTTAGCCTTTGGCCGCAATGTCTAAGAAAGTAAACACGAACATTGTATTGAAACCTGTGTGCTCACATATTGATTGTGTATTACTATGCATATAACATACCTACGTGTATGTGTATGTACATGTATGTGCATACATTACACGCACAAATGAATCGCAGCTTAAGAAACCGACGGCCCCGAAGGCCCCGGCGGCCCCGCAAGCCCCGCTGACCCGGCAGGACAGGTTGGCCCCGTCGGCCCGGCAGGCCCCACGGGCCTTGAAGCGGGCCGGGCTTTGCAGGGTAGACGGGCCGGGCCCGGGCCGGGCCGCACTCTATAAAATCGGGGCCGGGCCGGCCCCAGGCCCGCTTCACGGCCCGGTCACAGCCCTAGTCTCAGATAATAGTTAAAAGCAATGTGTTTAAATTGCTGAGAAAACAGCTCGATTAATATTTCTGATCAGACTTGGAGGTTCTTTTATGAATCAACATGTATATTGAATCGTCCCATTTGTTCAACCTTTTGGTTCTGTTATCTGCGGCTACCTTGGGAACTGCTCTAACCGGAAACTACATCTTCAAACTTTCGAACAGGTTCAGTTTGCCCTGCGCTCCTCCTAAGGGATCGTCCAGAGGTATATACAGTTTTCTTTTCGTTTTCCGTAGTTTCTTATGTTCTGCATATAAATTGATCGTGATTGGGTCGAAATGGCATTTCAGCCTCTATCAGACAGGTTAGGGACGTCTCCTCTCATTTTCTGCTCCTGAGTTTTTGCTGCCTTGCTTGGACAAAACGTTTTGTCATATATTCAGCTTTTGGGATTTTTAAGTTTCAACAAACTTTCAAGAAATTGTAATCTTGCCTGGTCACCTGCTCATCCTTGACTCTGCTCCAGTCCAGAGCAGGCCTTCTCCATTTTTGTGATAAAACTGGAGCCAGTTTAGGATATCATACGACTTCATAATATGCACAGGAAATACCCATAACGCAAGATTCAGCTCTTTGAAGCAGACTTGGTAGCCTAAGGTTTGATCCAAAAATGGAATTATCAGTTCAGCACCCGAAGCCCAAAAAATCTTTATGCTTTACAAAACACTACACGATGGCAAAATCGGAATGGAATCTTGCTCATGCTGTATATAATTTGAAATTTCTTTTGAATTTACAGTAAACGGCCAAAGCTCTAAATTGTTTCAAATGAATAGAGAATATAATAGAATAGAATAGAATAGAATATTGTCTTTGACAAAAGGGAAAATCAGAGTTGGACGCGGGCCGCGGGTACCCGCGGGGCGGGGCGGGTACCCGCGGGGCGGGCCGGGGCGGGCCGAAATTTACAACCCGCAGCGGCCCGCGCGGGCCGATGCGGGCCGATTTTTATTGTGACAGTATAACTTTTTAAACTTACATTTAAAAACTTTACACAATATTTTTAACTTTGAAATAAGAAAACCTACACTGAGTTAACGGATCCTTTCTCGATTACCCCTACCACCACTCAAAATTCTTAAACCTTGTCCAATTGAGTTAAAATTTGGAATGCGCATGTTTTCGAGCACACTGAGTTCACACATTGCAAAATTTGTCGATTACTCAAAATTCGTTTCTTTCGATTTGAAGAGGCTACTGAAACATTTTGGTCTTTTATTTTGCTGAAAAGTTGAAGATGAAGGGGTTATCTGGATCGCAGAACGCGAATACGGTGTAGATTTTTTTGAGCTTTTTGCTAGCTCAATGCAAGCTTACATCTTAGGCTTACAACATTGCCTTATACCGAACTGTAACAAATACTAGAAACTTGAAACTAGAAAAATGGACTTCAGGTTCGTGTTCTACCATCCAGAAGCCCTCTGCATGCAAATATTCAACAAAAGTTAAGACAAAAAATTTCTGTTTCCTTTGGTTCCCACCCCCCTTGCGAATCGAAAATCGGAAACTTTTGCGATATATTTGAACTCAGCATCGAAAACATGCACATGCCAAATGTTCGCTCAATTGTTTAAGTTTTAAGAATTTTGAGTGGTGGGGTAATAGAGACAAGACTCAAATTAACTACTAATTGTATATTTTATAATGACCACGACTAGAGATGCACCGGTGCCGGGGCCGGGGTCAGAGCCAAGCCCCAGTGTATCCCTAACCGCGACTTAAAATGTGCAAATTTTGTGTATTGTTAAATATATTATTAAAACAATTTATTAGGTTCGAAACTAATTATTTGAATACCAGGTTGCCTTCCTGTTGCCTGGAAGACACCCTCAAATCAGAAGGCCCCTCAATTTCCAAATTTCTCAGGTTATTGTAAGAAATAAGTGCAAAATGCTCTATTGAAGTGTTCCTTCAAGCATGTGATCTTTTTCCCCGACCAAGTTAGTTTCTCAGTCGGCAGCAAAGTTTCCAGCAGGTTACAGATTTAGAGAAATAACTAAATGACATGTTGATTAAATTAGATTATATTGCGAAGCATTTCTGTAAAAGTAGGGAGAGTCTTTTGATAGCAAAATATTCACAATTGTGGCAACTAAAACTTTTAACTAAAAATGCAACTTTTTATACGCATTAAATAGTATTCATAACATCAAATAATCGCATTTATTGTGCGGGCCTTTGCGGGCCAAAAATTGTAGATGTGGGCAGCGGGCCTGACCTGTGCGGGCCAAAAGTTTGAGTGCGGGCTACGGGGCGGGTGTGGGCCGCAAATTTCGGCCCGCGTCCAACTCTGGGGAAAATGATATAACAGTAGCCGTTCTGACAATTCCAATGACAGCGGTTTCATTTTCAGCCACCTATTACATCAGCCTCCGTGCTGTGTTTGTCAACGTGACCCAGCCAAGTATATCCTACACCTATGCCTGCTGTGACTCTAACGAAAGGGCACCGTTTGGATGTGAATTGGCAGTGCGTGTCTTGGACGGAACAAATCCGCAGAAGGCTTGGGAAGATGAATGGGGAAAGCGGCCCGCTCTTGCAGGACCCCTTCCAGGGTATATACCGTAAACTTGCGACGAATGTTTCGTAGTGTATTTTTAGGCGCTATTTGGTAAATGCTAAAGCTCGGTTCATATTTGGGATCATGGCACTTGGGATCTCACCTTCCGGTCTTGAAAGTCGTAAACTTTCATAAATCGAGTGAAATCTAGTGTGGGTATTTTTCGACCACTCCTGAGTTTAATTCAAATATAACTAACTTTTTCGATTTTCAATAGACCTAATTGTTTTGTCTCTAATTTCGCTGAAAAAACGGGTACAAGTGTATTCAGAAGGTACAACGCGAATCTGTAGTCCTTTAGTCTCAGCCTTTTGTTAGCTTAGCATAAGCTTTGCATGTTTACCCTAAAAGGTCAATTTTCCTAGTATAGAGAGAAAGCCTGTTATTATGTACTCTTGCTCAGGCTTAAGCCTAATCGCCGGCCTCGAACACTAGAACACACTAAAATAGACAATATTTTGAAGCAGCTCTGGGCACTCGTCTGATTTAGGACACTCATAATCTCAAAAGCGTCTTCTTTGACTATTCAGCCATTTGGTTTTATTACTATTTTATATTACTGTTACTATTACCAAGAGTACATAATAACTAAGAGTGTGACAAGCACAGCACTCTTATTAGGCTGGGGACATCATCTGCACGATAACGGCCTGCCCTCCCACAAATTGGACCCTAGTGACCTCCCCACAAAACAGTCCCTAGTGGATTTGACCCCCCACAAATCAGACCCTAGTGAAATGCCCCCACCAGAAATTGGACCCCAGTGAAGTGACCCCCCCTCACAAATCAGACCCTAGTGAAATCCACTAGTTTCTGTTTTGTGGGGGGAGGTCACTAGGGTCCAATTCGTGGGGGGGGGGTAGGCCGTTATCGTGCAGATGATGTCCGCAGCCTTATAGCCAAGAGTGTAGCGCTTGTCACACTCTTAGTTATTATGTACTCTTGCTATTACCGTTACTATTTTATAGCCCCGGCACCATAACTCGTGGACAGAACCGTCCGATCGGAAGACCCGCACCACCGGAATATTATAGACATAAAATTGAATTTGGTGACAACGCAACATGGTACAGATTTCGTGCGACTGCAGGTAAAACTCTGAAAATTCAATCTTACGAAATGGACTTGCAAACTGCTAACGACTATTTCGAGGAAGTAATTCTGACCTTTGACAACGCTGATGATGCAGAGACAAAGGAAGGAAACATTTACATAAGAAGTCCGATAGCGGAAGATGACTACAAGTGTGTTGCTGTCACAAACCTGGAGTTCAAGTGTGGTCCCTAACGCAATGATAGAAACTGATATTGTGATTAAATTCCAAGCATTGTCAACTATTCAAGGAATTGAGATTTCGGATGTGGAAACATAAAGCTGTATCCGGATTCTTTTCATTAAAAAATAGTTTTCATTAAAAATAAATGTTCGCATTGCCCATATTTATTAGTTTTCATTTGAATGCCATAAGTGCATGAGCAATCCCTGCTGCGGCTAGAGATCCTTAGTTAAGGGGGGGGGGTCGCTTTTTTTGGGCGATTTTTCGACCTTCTCCGATTTTGTTCATTTTTACATGTTTTGTACTCCCAATGGTTCCGCGAAACAAGACAAGTGCGTTTTGCGTAATATTGCTGCTATCGTTCTGTAGACTCCTTCAAAGGTGACCCCGACATGTGTTAAACATATTAGGAAAATGAAAAAGTTAAGGTAAAAAAGTTTGTGTCCAAAAATGTTTTTGCTGTATAAGAGACTCAGCTCCCAAATTTTGCACACTTGTTAAGGACATAATGTAGAGTGCAGCGAGTTACTTTGGTGCAATTCTGCTGAGAATTAAAATCTTGGCAAATTCTTAACATCAGACTTTGTGAAAATTCCGAGTTTGGCTATTTGCCAAAATTCTAATTGTCAACAGAATTGCACCAAAGTAACTCGCTGCAATCTACATTATGTCCTTAACAAGTGTGTAAAATTTGAGAGCTGAGTCTCTTATACAGCGAAACAATTTTTGGACACAAGGTTTTTTACCTTAACTTTTTCATTTTCCTATGTTTAACACATGTCGGGGTCGCCTTTGAAGGGTTCTACAGAACGATAGCAGCAATATTACGCAAAACTCACTTGTCTTGTTTCGCGGCCCATTGGAAGTACAAAATATGTACAAATGAACAAAATCGGAGAAGGTCGAAAAATCGCCCCAAAAAAAGCGACCCCCCCCCTTAAGTATACTTTATAGCACACCTTAGCGTGCATTCACTGATTTATAAGCACGCCGTGTGGGAAGTGGTCCGAGTGTAGGGCACGAGTACGCGAAGCGCACGAGTGACACGGGCGAGGGCTTCCCATGCGACGTGAGTAGTATAGGCTCCGCTTTTCGAGCCGTTTTGGGGCTTGGGGCAACTTTCCTGGTCTTCTTCTGCCAGTATTCCTGTCCTTCCTTGGCGTGCCCCTAACCCCACTGCCAGTTCATCGTCCCTTCCTCAGTCACGAAACATCCTCCCAGTATTTACACCCAGTACCTCCTGTATTTTCACCCAGTACTTCCTGTCATACTCCTAGTTCTGACATTCAGTTCTACATCCAGTTCATTTCCTTGCCAATCAAATACGTTCACTGCACCCTGTTTATACACCTAGTTCTCCTTGCTTGACACCCAGTACTTACCAACCACACACCGTCACCACATACTTTCGCATCACCCAGTAGCCACACCAGGCCCTTCTCTGAGTCACTCCTAGCTTATATATACTTACCCTGACTTGATTTCACCTTGCTTAATCTTTACCCGAACGTGTCATAATCCTTCTTTACGTTACGTTTTCATCCACTCTAGGTTTATTCTCCGAGTCACTCCTAAATTACACCATGCATTCTTTGAGACCACTTTTTCTAACTTCCATGGATTCTAGCCTTTTACCTTACCCAACTACCCTTTCGGCTTCCTTAATTTCATTCTCCGAGTCACCCCAAACCT
>JASAND010002374.1:0-35044 GCA_030248195.1 Trissonchulus latispiculum
CCGCTCTGGTAACTCACTATAAAACTCTTGAAGTATATAAAGCATAATATTTCAAAATCAGCAAGCTTGCCTGGAAAGCTGACGAATTGAGAACTTAAGACAATAAAGGTCAAATGCGGAGTCTCCAGCCAACCTAGCTGTCTATCCTTAACTGGTCGGTAAATGGGTACCACTGCGGTGGGAAGGTAACAGGAGTCTGTGTTCTGGCGTGATGCCTGATGAAGGGCTGGCCCCCCTTCCACAGATGTAGTCAACATTAGAGTTGTCGCTCCTGGCTTCGGGCTGTGAATCCGGAGATACGCACCTATAACCTTCTGTAGGTTTGAGTTCTCTCCAGGGGTCACCTTACCTTACCTTAAATGCGGAGTGGAGCATGCGTACCCGCGAATATGGGTTGTTCAGCGAAGCTGGTCCATATTAGTGCGCTTTTAACCTAGTCCTTCTGGCATTTACAACCTGTCCCTCCCATATTAACGTTTTAAGACCTAGTCCTCTGTCTGCTTAAAACCTAGTGTCACCCATATTGCATTTTTCATGCTCCATCGGAGCATTTTTATTCTTGTCCTATTTCATTTTTAAGGTTCTCAGTAAAACTTAAGCAAGCAAGCTTTATGAAAGAAACTTTAAAAATTCCCCCAATAATTACGTAACAGTCAACCAAGCCATAGAACAAAGAAGCTTGAAAAGTACAAAGATTTTGGCAGAAAAACCCTCATCCACTACAAATAAGAATATTTTAGAAAGTTGCAGAAAATTATCTGTAGTTTGTTATAAGCCATGCTGCACTTCAGCAGCACTCTACTGCAGCGCAACCAGACGCAAGCGCCACTGCCAAAGTAGTAGACTTATTCGGAATGATTTGTAATGTTACTATGCACGTGCCTGCAGAATTTCAGGCGATCGCTGTTTATCTGTTGCTAGTATTAGGCCGTACTGTACTTGAGCAGCACTCTACTGCAGCGCAACCAGATGCAAATTATACTGTCGATGACACAAACTTATACGGCACGATTTCAATTGCTCTTCTGCAGTTATATGCGAAATTTTGGACAATTCCAACTTATCTGCAGCTAGTTATAGGCCGTACTGTACTTGAGCAGCACTTTACTGCTTCGAAACCAGATGCAGACGTCACTGCCAAAAAAGGAGACTTATACGGCATGATTTCCAATGCTATTCTGCACGTGCCTGCAGACTTTCAGACAATTACAACTTTTGTGTAGCTAGTTATAGGCCGCGCTGTACTTCAGCAGCACTCTAATGTAGCGCAACTAGACGCAAACGTCACTGCCAAAAAAGGAGACTTATACGGCATGATTTCCAATGCTATTCTGCACGTGCCTGCAGAATTTCAGACGATTGCAAGTTATCTGTAGTTAGTTATAGGCCGTGCCACTAGCGTAGCCAGAAAAAAATTTGGGGGGGCAAGCCAAAATTTTTCAAACTAAACTGTGGCAGTTAAAAAGGGAACAGCAAGCATTTTATTGCGGTAGCTTATTTTTCCGGGCTTCAAATCAACAATTTTTAAGAGATATAGGAAATTAAAAATGCACCCTTTGAATTATTTGAGCAACTGACACCAATTCGGGGTCTGGGGGGCGGAGCCCCCCAGAAGTTGAACAATTTTTTATTCTTGCTGCCTGAAATGAATTTTTCTGAGCTCACTTTTCCTCCTGTAGGATAATCAACAGCACATTAGTTTTTCTTAAATAACAGAAAGCCTATTCGGAAATTTATCGTAAGGGAAGTGAATGAAAAAACAAATGCTAACTTCTATATCGTCACACGGCTGCCAAACATTTTTTGCTATTTTCCTGAAAAAGTGTGTACATATGTACTTAAGTGTTTTATGAGCAAAACACGGTAAAAAGTACCATACTTTAATGCATTATACTAACTAAGATCAGGTTATTTTTTGTGATTACGCAAATTGATGACATATATATTAAAATTGAAGACGAATAAATAATAATTCGCGCCGAAGGAGGCGCGAAAAATTTTGGATTTTAGTTCTAAATTGGTTTAATTTTCATCAATTTCTAAGCTCAGCGCAGTCTACAGCTGCTGTATGCGTCAAATATTTCCTGGTAGCAGATATATATTTCCAGGGGGGCAACCCAATTTCGGGGGGGGCATGCCCCCTTGCCCCCCCCTGGCTACGCGCCTGGGCCGTGCTGTACTTCTGCAGCACTCTACTGCAGCGCAACCATATAGTAATATCGTAATAAGTATACGAAACCTATCTATAATAGTTTGTCATGTCCTAAACTATCTGTATGCCGAATTTCAAATGCCAGTGACAAATGAATAACTTGTTAACGTGTCTTAGGACAGCACATACAGCACGGTGGAAGCTAGAGAGTGCACCAACTAACATAGCTACAGTTTCCCCTTACTACAGACACAATTATCACCATGTTTATTGGAAAATCCGGAAAATTGTCCAAAAGGTACGTTAACACAAATACTACTCTCAGAAAAACCAAACGATTTTTTTAAAGAACTTTTAAAGCATTTTTATGATTTTACATTTGCCTGGATCTCTCTTTTGGCTTAATCTTAACCTCCAGCGATCCCACCCCGTCAATTCGGCTTCCATCGCCTTGGCTCAACGACATCTGTATGGAACTGAAACAGCTATGATTAACAACCGGAAACTACTGGTCTGTCAGGATGAAGAGGCCTGATCTCTGAATGACGACGTTATAGCCTCAGGCCTCGGTTGGACACAGAACGAGATGATCAACACGACCATTTCAAATCCTTATGTCATGGATTCTCTTATGGACTCGGCTAAGTTTAACTAAATTATTTGTGATTCACCATAAACTAAAATGTCTTCACTGGAGTATATTCGAAATATGCACGTGTTCAAATAGTAGCTGTTGAATTGGAGAACGGGAAAACTGCTATGTATACAGGACTCTGGGGGGCGCCGGTTGTCCCTATAGCGGGATTGGGATAGTATATAGCGTTAACGGGTTATATCGGGATATTTGCGACATTCCAATACTTAGTCAACTTTGGTTTGGTTGCTTGGAGTTTGCTGATGTTTCGGACTCGTCGATGTTGCCCTTTTCGCTCAGAGTCCTGTGCCCATACAGTCTGAGCTGAGACAACGATTGCTCGTTTTTTCCGAACCGTATAAGAAACCCCTACTTGTTTTATTCATTCCACTTTGTAGGCTCTACAGCCACAGAATTAGCCGGCTTTCCAAAACACCTAGCTCTCACTGCATGCACAAAAGCGAAGATGTTGCGAACCTAGCGCACCATGAACAACACGGCGGCGCACCTGGTACTACAACGAGACGACTCGTCCTGCAAATATCAAAAGAAGCTCGCTCAAACAATGACAATGATGAAATGAGTTTATTTGTACCATTCTGTTGTTAATCATGCTGTTTATACGCACTGAATCACACAAAGGAACGCATGAGTTGACTGCGGAGGAATGTAGATGTACTCCGCTTTCGCAACTCAAATCACGGAACTTCATGGTCCACCGGACCAGTATGTTTAGTTTTTGATGTATGCTTCTGGTGCCAGCTAGCACCGGACACTAGCAATCCCCCCTTTCCCACCCATGTCATTTAATTGTCCGAGAGTTAAGGGGCGGCCGCCTTCGGGTGGAGCTGCCGAGGTGCGTTCATCACATAGACGGTGATGGACAAATCTCCAGCCTTGGTACTCGCCTCGGGTAATTGTGAAGACAATTATTCGGTGTCAGCCAATCACCCTTCCCCAATAGTCAAAGTTTAAAATTATTGTGGCTGACACTGGTGCACATCCAACTGGAGTGGGGCGTATGGAAAAAAAACCAAACTTCACCGGCTGAAAATGCCCAAATCGTTCAGTTTTTGAGTTCGACTAAAACGGCTTCCCCAAGCGTGACTTACACGGAAAAAAAACAAACGGACCTAACTTGTCTGGAAGCGAAAATTTTCAAAGTTGAAACTTTTGACCAAAACTTTTTTGATACTTGTTGTACTCGTCGTGCTGATTCCAACGATACCAAATTTGTCTAGTTTCGTTCAGTATTTAGCTGGCACGGTGCTCGAACGGGTCTCTAAGGGCCGCGCTGAGCCTTTTACACCCATATTATAGGGGGAGCGCTATCGCGCCCCCCTATAATAGACCTACAACACCCAATTTTTCGCACTTTGATTGTATCTCACAGAAAAGTATACATGGATCTAAGGATTATTTTACACGATATCAAAGCACTATATGTCAGTATTATTTCCGGAAAATTTGGGTACCGTACCTTGCGCATAGCGAGCAGGGCGAGGCAAAGTTTGTGTACGTGTCATGTCGAGCTTTAGACCGACAACACCAACTTCTGATGGCTCCACAGGACGCTACGATGCATGGAATTCTTTCAAACTTGAAACTATTTTACACTAAACCTAATACTATTATATAGCAAAAGACTAGCTAGCTTTTCCAACATCGAACTTTTAGTGAAATTCGTAGCCCCCCCCCCCCTTAACGGTACAACTCTAGTACCAAATACCGTCACCTTGAAGAAGTACAGACTGTTGACATCAACAAAGTTGTCGCAGACTCATCGACGAAGCTAAGTTCACTGCTCTAAGCTTCCACGAAAGTTTCGAACATACAGCAATTAAGATCAAGGAACTAAAACTAAAAGGGACAGGTGAACTTCCAAAAGCTAACAACAACACAACATACCGTCAAAGACCAAGGTTAATTTATTCCGTATGACCACAAACTTAGGCTGAATTGCCATATTTCAAATCACCAAAAATGAAACCAACTACCACGTACAATATAATATAGCGATATTATATATTATCAACAAAAACAAACAAGAACAAATAACAAAACAAACAAGCTAGGTATTCAGACAGACAACATTACATGGACAGCAAACCAAAAACCTCATACAAAGCAATAATTACTGCACATTTCATAAGAGAATATGTATCAACATAGCTTATATTAAAAATAACAAACACAAACTTTAGACAGCATGTCGAGGAGTAATTTTAACATAATAACGCTCCAGTAAACAGGAAATGACGAACTTATCAATTAAAAGGAAATATCTTAGTTTCGTTCGTTCTTTCATTTGTCACTTTTCTGAAACCAGTAAAACAGACTCGAATTAATTTACAAAATGATTAGAATAAAAGGAAAGAGGGGAAACGGGGTCCTCCCCCTTTTAAAGTCTAGACAAGGTCGTGAGAAATTTAAGCCAACACTTTTGAACTTTTAGGCAATTTTGTAATTTTCAATTTTCAAAGGCCATTTTCGCGAAAGAGTTGGATTATGAGCTTGTTTAAATTTAGTTGCAAAATATGCTCAAGCTTAAGGTCTACAAATGTAGCTAAATTTGCTAAAACCGCCATTTTTCGTGAAATTTCGCCAACGGTCACTCTTTCCGTGAAATGTACCGTACTCTTCACCAAAAATAATATAACGCAACCGTACGCGATTTTTCAAATATTCATTAAACATCTCTAAAAATGCCTTATACGTTTTTGCTGTCTGCTTCTGAAGTTTGTAAAAGTTATAAAAATCTGTTCAATGCTCAGTCTATGATAAAACTTTTTAAAAATATGTCGAAACTTTGGTCAGGCTCTCGTTGAAATTGGAGTAGATCTCCAAGGATCGGACCTCGTATTAGTGCACGGTTACGACAAGAATAAACACAAGTACAAATACAGTAGTAGGTATGTAATTGACAAACAAACATAACTAAAGTCTGACCTAAAAATCTTGGAACAGAAATATGAGCGGCTGTCCTGAGTTATCATTTGAAGGTAGCCCATATATATAATGCATGCATTTTTTACAATCCTCAGCAACCCGTGATTTCGAAAATCCGGAAAACTCCGAACTTCCGGACTTCATTCACGGAAAATTTAAAATTTTTAGTTTTCGCT
This sequence comes from Trissonchulus latispiculum, assembly GCA_030248195.1. NCBI lineage: Eukaryota > Metazoa > Nematoda > Enoplea > Enoplida > Ironidae > Trissonchulus > Trissonchulus latispiculum. Next base: position 5,912 of record JASAND010002374.1, read on the forward strand.
CAATTCTTATAGCAATCAAAATTTGGTTTTGACAGTCGAATAGAAATGCTCCCGCAGCAAATTTTTCGTCTTAGAAGGTTTTCACGAAACTGTACCCAATTTCCGGAATTCCGGGTTCTGGGTTTTTTGTGCTACAAACTGCGAAATTACGCAATTTTTTTCTGAAATACGCAAAAAATTTTGGGCCGTTGCGCCACAGTACGCAAAAATTTTTGAGCCAAAATATGCTTAAAAAATGCGATTTGGAGTCAAAAATTTTAAAATTCTTCTAATTTTTGCTGGGGGCTGCCGCCCCCAGACCCCCGCCTTGTGTGTACATTTGCTTATTTGAGTTTACTCCAAAACTTTATGGCTGTTCTTTGTTGATTGATGTTGATGCTAAAGCGTTGTATTGTATCAGCTATGTTTTGTTTTCCACTAATTCAAAAGTGCCTTTGCAGAATTGTTTGGTGCATCAAAGCATTTTATACAACACATCAAGTGCAAGAACCGTACGTTGATTAAAAAATGAAAATTGTAGATGTAATCTGTTCAGCTCTACGAAACTTACCCCTCGCACGTGGCCGCACAATTTTCTTGGAACACACGAAAATGGACGGTTTCAGAATCAACTATAGTCAGGGGGGGGGAACACAAATAGGGAAGCAAGCCTCAACTTTTTCTTCGTTTGGATTTAGATCGGTTTGAGTATACCGTTACGTACCGTGGGCAAATACCTATCCAATCGTATATTCAAACTTCTCTTATACCTCTCTCAGCTTTGGCGATAACAGGATTTGTCCATGTTTTTTTTACCCGCAAATCGGGAAAAAAAACATGGTGGGGGGAAAAAACATGGCCCGGATTTCTACCAACCAACCATTTAGGGTGCTTTAAAAGCGTTGTTTCAGCTGTTTTCAGCGTGCAAAACTACCTAGGCACCATTCTAACCTCACAGAAAGCTTAAAAACCGACTTTTTGGTCAAAATGCCAAATCTGTATCTAACCAGTTTGGGCATGAAACCTGCTGGGAACTGGCCATAATATGCAGAATATCGGTAGAAATAAGTTAATTGTGTTAAAAATTGCAATATCCCACCATTTTTTAAGTTTTTTGAAAATTTTCATTTTTACCATTGAAACTTATGAAACCTAGCATGTTGATGCTGCAAATCAAATTTTCGAGCTAGAAGCTTCAACAATGCCCAAAGTTGGCATATTTTGAGGTTTTTAATGGTTTTAAAGCATTCTCTTTCATATAGAAGCATTAGTTACGCCTTCCTGAAGCATACGCAAAAATTTGAAAATTTGGTCACCATGTTTTTTCCCCGCTCTAGTGGACCCCATGTGGGGGAAAAAACATGGTCAAATTTTTTTACTGGGTTGACGTAGGGGAAAACCACTATTGCCATGTGATAGAGCAAGTCAAATTATGCCCGCATGCCAATTTATAGTAGCCAAAGTTGGATAGTTGGTTAGATATATACTTGCAAAATTTCGAAAATCCTTAGCATTTTGACCCATTTTGGGAGGTCAACTTTGGTCAAGTACTGTGCTTACAGATTCGAACTCAGAAACCAATCTGGTACTGTAGGGTATACTTCGAGACTTGCTCTTTCTAATGGGCTATACTAGGCAGCTGCAACAGCTATGGTTGGGGAGTAGGCGACCATGTTTTTCCCCCTCTTTTCCGGCATGTTTCCGCCCCCCCTGACTATATTTATTAATTTCTTGAAAAGTTTTGAACTACAAAAGACATTCTTGAAAAATTTTTGCGCCTTCGGCGCATCTATGTATATAATTGTTATTATTTCTTTCCCAGCTTTAACATTATCGTTCTTTCTTTAGCGTAGGTATCCGTCTCTGATCTTTCTTTCTTTAATGTCGCAAAACGACGTAATGTTAAATAATCAGAATACGCTGTATATATTCATTTATGTCGAAAACAAGATAGTGAAATCGCGAAAAATGTTTTTCAGAAGACAAATTTCTTGCGAAAACACACTCACAGTTCCGAAGTCCAATTTTGAACAAATTCCTGCTGATAAATGTTTCATATATATTCAATTCACGCACTTTCGCGCTAAGAATTGCGTAAAATTTTCTAAGGCTCCTGTCTGGCGTGGCAAAACGATAAATTAAGCATTTAAAATGCTTTAAAACGTTAAATAAAGTATAAAATAACGCAAACATCAGTTTTTTGAGCGAAAACAGGCGTGGCGCAATTTTTTTCCAAATTACGCAAAAAATTTTGGGGCACTGCACCACGGACCGCAAAAAGTTCGAACGAAAAAAACACAGCCCGGGTTTTCAAAATTACCGCAATTTAAAAATTTCCTTCAATACAAGATGAGTATCATTCGAATGCTCTTATCGGGCTGAACAACCTTTGTAGCAGAACGAACGAATGTAGGGCGGAAATGAAAATGCACTCAATTTCCGGAATTCGCGAAAACCGGATTTTCAGGATTTAAATTTTTTCCAACACCCACAATATGGGTATCATTCGAAAGCTGTTGATGCTGATGAGTTGAACAAATTTTGTAATAGAACCAATGTCTAAAAATGCACCAAATTCCCGGAATTCACAAATTCCGAATTTCACTCTAGTTTAGAAGTTTTTCTTCAATTCCGAGAAGTGGGCTCACTTCTGCGAGTTGGCTCTATTAGAAACTTTGCTCAGCTCATCAAAAGCTTTCGAATGATATCCATATTGAGGGGTATTGGAGAAAAGATCTGAAAGCCGGTAATTATGAAAACCCGGAATTCCAGAAATTGGGTGCATTTTCATGAAAAGCTTCTAAAAACAAAAATGTGTAGCGGGAGCAGCTCTATTGGATTATAAAAACAAAATTTTGATTGCGATAAAATTTTGGGAGAAACTAAAACTAAAAATTTTAAATTTTCCGTGAATGAAATCCGGGATTGCGGATTTTCCGCATTTTCGAAATCTCGGGTTCCTGAGGATTCTAAAAATGTATACATTATATGGGCTTCCTTCAAATGATAAATACGGACAGCAGCTCACACTTCGGTTTTTTGTCAGACTTTAGTTGGAGCACAAAAACCAATAATAACAATCTTGTCAAAATAGGACTCAGCTTGCGGCTCTGTAGTTTATGTATGCATGTAATTTCAATAATAAAATATGAATAAAATAAAATTCAGTAATTTCAATAATAAAAGATGAAAACACGAAACAACAGAAATATCAACCTGTTAGCATTACCAAGCCGAATACATAAACTATACAAATCAGAATAAAATGACAACACAAAAACAACCTTAATATTGTTTCAAGGAAAAATAGTAAAAAAAGGAAAATGGACACCAGAAAAATACTGGAAACAACTTTTTCCTGACTTTTCCGCACCCTTAGAGTTTGTTATGAAACTTGGGAAATTCTTGAAAAATCAGCACGTTAAAATTAACCCAGTTCTTGCATTCCAAACAGGAATGTTCTGTCAGAAAACAGCGAAAATACTAAAAAACCGGAAGACATTGTTGTTTTGCAATTTCCAGAAAAATCAAACCCAGACCGATCCACAAATGAAACTAATATAGAAAATGACGATCGGAATTTCGACATTAAAAAACTACCTCAAAATCCGGTGTTTACAGCTTGCACACAAAACCACCAGAACCAACCACACAAAGTTTTTGAAGTAAATAAAACCAACAATCACATTCCCATAAAAATCAATTTATGCTGGCATACATACTAGGTTTACCCCTACCAATCAAGAAAACAAGATAAAATACGGAGTCAACATTAGAAGAGCTAAAATATGGAAATGTACTTCCAACTAATTTTTAAGCCTCTTATGTTGAAAGATAATAAGTGCATAAAAGCAAATGGTGTTTTCAGCTAAACATAGGATTCAAAAATGCACTCAATGAATTCAACAACTAAATCCATCATTACAATTACCTGATTCCTTAATATTTTGGTAGCTGCCGGTGCGTTTTTTTGACAAACATACTAACAATATGCCGAATGAAGTCCCACCAGCAACAAAGCGTTCTCACAAGCCCTTGAGCACGGGAATAAGCCAATATTCGCTATCCTTAAGCTCTGTCAACCCAGCTATCCACCTTAATTGGTAAATTAATCGGTACCACTTATGTGGGAAGGCAACAGGAGACTGTGTAGGATTTGAGCTGCTAGCTCCCACCTCCACAGTTGCTGTCATCATTCGAGATGACACTATTGGCTCAAGGGCTGTGTTCCGGAGATGATCACCGGCACCCTAGACCCTGACACGGATAGGAGAATTCTGACGGGTTACCTACCTTAGTGCATTGTCAAAGGCGACAAGGTAGACTAGAATCAACAACCACAAAACATAAGAGAAAAACTATATAAACGAGGCACGTAAATCAGAAATAACAACAGGAAACAGTAGTGATATTGACACTCATATTTGACATAAAGTAGAAAACACAAGGTGTCCTAGCTTTAATACGAAAAATGCAGTGATAATATTTATAGTTATCTGGACTGGGCTAACCTCTGAAATCAAAACTATGCAAATATTCTGGGTGGGATAAAACAAAAAACTGCAGCAAACAATTTACATAATCTAACATTGGCATATTCATTATTTAAGAATTTTCTCTGTTTTTTCTCACCCGCATTCACAAATACGCAGTCATATAACTCAAAACAAAACTCAATGTGAAGCAAAAACCAGTTAACAAAAACATACCCATGTTCCCAAGTGACATCAAAATGTCTAAAGGAACAATTGAACTAGGAGCAGGTCCCCCTACTCTACAACAGGTGAATAACAAAGAATACGTCATGTGTACTAAGCAGACTTTGAAACAAAAAGTTAAACTTGGCAGGATGATTCTCTCCGCCTAAGTATATAAATAAAAATTTCCATTTTTAGGACGTACATACCTGCAGCTCCACCTTTTGAACAGTCGTCCTCCAAGGCGTGCTTCCTTTGTTCTCAGCCACTTTTAAATATGCCTAACTTAATATTACTATTGAGTTAAGAATTCAGACACATAAAATTTGAAGCTCTACGTCTACTGCATTGTTTGGTGCCACTGAAGAGAGACTAACAAACTCGTATATTAGTGGCAATCTTACTAAACATAAATCTGAGCTCTGGGTTCTGACCAAAAGTTTTTATGCAAAATGAGTAATCTTGACACATTGTTATCTTGAGATAACATGAACGGGACGTTTATTGTGATTTTGTTAAAACACAGCTTCTGTGGGCAGAAATTTGTTTAAATTTCATATTTTCATATTCACGTGAAAAATCACTGCTCTTAAACGAATTTTAGAAAAATAATGAATGTTGTACAGTAATGGTCAATAATGGTCAATAAATTGAGCATAATCATCGGGCATAATTTTCTTCATGTCGTTCTAACGTAAATTTTGTTTCTCACTTTACATAATAGGTTTTAAAATATTCCTAAATAATAGCAAACCCATAAAAACATTAACATCAATTTTTAGAACCCCAAAACCATCCCTTAACAAGACCACGAATGCCTCCCTGGGCAGATCCACCCTCAGGTCCTTTTCCACTGTCCAGCTTCTCTTCAAAGGAGGGAAAGCTGACATGGTTGAGGGCAACGTCAAAGAATAATGGTTTACAAGGAATGCTGGCAAAATCCAAGGGCAGTTTGGCAACGTTCGGTATTTTTCCAGCTGCAAAATCAGCAGCACTAACCCGATGATATTTGAACAAGTCTACCGCATTATCGTCCGACAAGGTGCCGACTGCGGCAGCGGATTTTCCAGTACCCTGTCCTCCTCCTACGGCTCCCTCCTCTGCGTCAACATCCGTCTGCGCCAAATAATGAGCATACGCAGCATACTTAATCTTATGAAGCCGCTCGTCCAAAGCGGCAATCTGCTCCGGTGAAATGTAGCGCTCAAACTGATAGACTGAATCCTTTGCACGATGTTGAGGAGGCTGTCTTTTGCTGTTACCCCGCTGTGACAGCCACTGCTGAACTGTCGCCTGATAGTGAGTGGCTCGATCACAGAGAACGTAGGACTCCTCCCATTTTCCTAGACTCATGAAACAGTCAATCACTGCCACACATCTCAACAGTTTCCAATACACTGATTTCATCTGAAGATCAGCCTTCAGTTGTGCTGCCTCCTGTGTTGTCGGTGTTAGCTGAAATACAAGAAAAATCAGTTGCCAGAAGAATAAATTCACATAATAGCGTGCATGACATTAGATGGAACGTGGTATTACAGTACGCCACAATTCTTGCACAGAGGAGCTGCCCTTAAAATACCTTAAACTCAAGCCACTTATGACGACTTTGCTCCGTTGCTCATTTGCTCAGTCTAGATTCTTCCACACACAAATTCCCAATTATAAACGTATGTTCCATAATGAACATTTTCGCATGTGGCACAGATGAACTGACAGCAATTATTTGCAACTGTTAGATAGAACGAGAGAGTTAAAGCTTCAAAAGCTTAGCAAAACGAAAACTTAGAAGCACGGCCAAAACTGTCCCAACACCCGACATAAACAACTCTCAAAACTGACCGACTCCATTTCCAACAAATTTTGCAATACTGAATCATACTGCCTGACCAGATCCTGAGGTTTGGTTTTCCTAGAAGGTCCACTTTCCCCACCAGAACCTGCATTATCCATCTCTCCGCTGTTAACATTGATCATTCTATCAATCGTCTCCAATGATCGCTCCACCGTCCTGGCCAATCTGATATAGTTGAGATAGTTCAACAACTGCTGAACCTGCCCGGCTGTCGCTGCTTCCTCTTCCTCCGCATTTTCTCCGCCCACATCCGTAAACGTATGCTGTGGCTGTCGCCTTTTGGACTGTTTCAAATTATCAGATTTAGCATCCTTTAAACTCTGAATAGCATCCCGACAGTCCATCACAATCCGCTCATACAAATTCATGCGAGCTTCTGTATCCGTTCCTGACTGCTCCAGTCGTTTATCAAAGCCATCCAGCGAGGCAAAGAAAGCCTTGACAGTGGCCGGCAGCTCCAGACCAAAGACCTGACCGCACCACTGGATGTCAGCAGTCTTGGCTGAATCCTGATCCGCCCGAGTCTGAGCAATCAGAGCATCCAACTCTCCCCCGGTCAATCCACCCTGGCCATCCGTGGCGCCCTCTTTGGCAAAGTGCATATCCACCAGATCAGATGCAGCTGAACGATCTCCCACACTATAATGACAGTATCGTAATTGTGGTGCCATTTCCTGCAATAACAGAGTAAACGACGTATAGAGTGTGATTTATGGTGCCTACACATACATGGATCGTAGTACAAATCACGTAAATCTCCTAACTCCCTATTCAGCAAATTCTAAAGATTTCCCTATTTCCCCAAGATTTAAAATTTAAGTTTCAAAATCATCAGTAGCACGTCTCCACAAAGAAGGTATTATAGGGGAGCGCGAGAGCGCTCCTCTATATATAATATGGGTATAAAAGGCTCAGCGCGGCCCTTGAGCACCGTGCCAGCTAAATACTCAAAGAAACTGGACAAATTTGGTATCGTTGGAATCAGCACGACGAGTACTACAAGTCGCAAAAAAGTTTTGGTCAAAATTTCCAACTTTGAAAATTTTCGCTTCCGGACAAGTTAGGTCCGTTTGTTTTTTCCGTGTAAGTCACGCTCGGAAAAGTGCAATTTTCTGACTTAATGATAGAACGATCTGGGCATTTTCAGCAAGCGAAGATGGCCAAAGGTGGCCTCACGGCTATTTTGGCCAAAAAAGGAAAAATTTTGTGTCAGCGTTGCAGGGCCCAGGGAACAAGCTAGAGACAAGCGGATTGTTGCATAAGAAACTTTGGGTTGGGTACCATAAAATAGCGAGGGCGATTTTCGATATCTGGCCGGGATCGTTCAGGCGGCCGGCCCAAAGTTGGTCCGGCCAAATAGCCATTTTGAAAAAACTTCTGGAACAGGTTAGAGACAATCGGCTTGTTGCATAAAAGACTTTGAGGTGGGTAGCGCGTAGGGATCGACCGGATATCCGGATCCGGATCCTGCCGGATATTGCAGATCCGGATCCGGCAGCAAAACCATCCAGATCCGGCAGCAAAACCATCCGGATCCGAATCTTTTTTGAATTAACGAAACAAAGAAGATTTATTGGTGAAACAAAGAAATAAATGTCAAGATTGCTCTAAATTAATTTGTAGAAGCAATTTTCTTGTGTTATATAAGTGTCTGGCTTTTACTGGGGGCTGCCGCCCCCAGACCCCCTGTTATCTTCTTAGTATTCAGTTGAAACTAATTTTTTCACTAGACTTTGATATTTTATTAGATTTTATGTATATTTTATGTTGAATTAATTTCCATTTATATTGACACTTTTATGAATGAATAGGTTAAATTGGGTTATTTTAAAACATCTGTAAACGCATAAACTAGGTGCAACAATTTAGACCATTAACCAGTTGGGGTTTTCAAATCTTTAAATCTTTCTGAATGAATTTTAAAAATGTTTAATAAAGTTTTTCTTGAAATTTATTCTCGGAAATAGCAACATTTTTGCAGGTCTGTATCGCATTTATCCAATGCATATTTAAACTGCAGATAGGGGGTGAACTTATCCAATGCTAATAAAACTTAAGCTCGAATACGTAATTAAATAATTCATTAAAAGTAAGTAACTGCTAATTCAGCAGTAATGAGCTTGACTTCTATAATTTCTCACTGTTTCAACCTCGGACAATTCTTTGAAAATTGTTGACTTTATTATAATAACATGTTCCATGTTTTCATGTATGATTCATGCCCACCACACATTCAAAAATTCTTTTGGTATGCACCTTGCGAAAATTAATTTCAATATATTTTTACTTCCAAATGTCAAAAATACTCAAACGTTGTACGGTTTAGCTAAAATTTTGTGTGGTAGGTAAGATTTTTATTAAAGTGGGATGGGTCTTTTCCAGCCAACAACATGCATGCAAAATTACAGCCACTTCTCGGCTTTTAGAATCTCTAAAATCACGTAGATTACGTACCTGAATTCTAGCCTTAAACAATTCAACCAACTCCTCATCGGAAACAACGGACGCCAGCTTTTCATAGATGGTTTGCGATAGAGAAAACTGTTCAGCAGCCTTTGTCCAATCATGCAACTCGAACTGCAGACAGCCTTGCATCCAGGCATTGTAGGCCTGTGCCTCCAGCTTCGTTCGAGCGTCAACCAGTTCCAAAGTTTTGGCAAAATTTTCTAGATCTCCACTGTGCTGAACCGCTTTCCGCATCCTGTTTAAGAGATGGAACTTTTTTCTTGGTTCCGTATTGGCTTCCTGCTTCAGCTGCATCGCATAGGCCCAGCAACGTTCTGCCTCAAAAAGTGGCAGCATCAAATAACGCTCGTCTTTAACCAGAGCAGGTGTCAAAAGTTTGGCCGAAAAATTACCCTTAGGCCGATGAGAATGCGTAACGTGGACGGCTTTCCTGACACGTTGAAGGCGACGTCGACAATAACCACGATATCGTTGATAATCCCCATGACGGAGACCATGCTGCTGTTGGGAATTTTTTATTAACTGCAGAATGCTCAATGTTGAAAATAAGAGAGCATCGTTCACCTCAGCTGATGAAGTCATACTAAAGACAAATTAACATATGTTTACTTTATATATACGTATATATACCAGGGGCACAGCCAGGGGGCATGCGGGGCATGCGGTCGCATACCCCGTCAGGATTCGGAGGTAAGAAAAATGAATCCCAAGAAAACAGCGCATGAACTAAAACAAAAGTTTCGCGCCGTCGACATTAATTTATCAACTTAAAAATTTTGCTGCGCCTGCAGCGATTTCTATCTACATTTTACAACATTTCTGGATCCTGTCCAAAATGTGCTTTCCAAACAAAGTTGGCTGGCTTGGTGGTTACTGGGTGTTTTCATATTATACTAAGATGCTAATTGCTACAGGAGGGCCAGGGTTTCAAAAATTTCGATTGTTTTGATTTTTTCGTTAGAAGCGAACATAATGACGAGTATTTTCCTTCTTGCTCAAATATCTGAAAATGCTTCCTGCAGTGAGCATTTTCCTTCTTATTCAAATATCTGAAAATGCATCCTGCTGTTTGCGCAGCGTCTCTAACTGTGCAGATTGTACAATTTGCAGTTTACTGCAATGATGCGTGTAGTATTGCAGGGTATTTTTTCAGCCCCCCCCCCCCGAAATCGTCCATTCCGGGATTTTTGCACCCTCCCAGGATGTTTTGGAGGCCCAAACTTCTGCCAAAATAGGCAAATTTTTTAACACGTTCCCTGCCGCCATTGAGGTGCTCTTAGTGTTATCCCCGGCCACTACCTTAACGCTGCCGGCCATGTCACTCATACGAGCTTAAGGGGGGGGTCCACCATGAAAAAATTTGTAGTCACGGATTTCGCTATTTTTACACATAATGTAGCCACACATGTTGTGCGTACCAAGTTTAAATATTGAGTTGTTTCATCCATGTCTCCGCGAGTTATGAGCTATCAACTGCTTGCAATTGTAATAATGGGCGAAACGAGGGTACCGCTTGAGACTAAAGCAATTTTCCTTAAACAGTCTTCGATTTTGGAGCTTTAATGGGATGTACATTTGAAAATTGATCTAAAGAATTAATTTTGTCCCGGTGTTGGCAGGCTAAACGTGATTTCATGCCTATTTTAACGACTGTTAAGGAGCAGCAAGGCCAATGTTGAGGTTAGATAACAAAACCCTTTAACAGCCATTAACTTCAATTTGGTGCATTTGCGGACCATAGCCCAAGAAGAACAAATGTTCCCCGCATTACGAGCTTTCGATTGATGTCAAATTTATCATATTTTGAGAAATTTGAAAAAATCGATATTTTTGCTATATGGGTACCAGTCCGACAGATTGGGATGCAGCGACCACGTTGGGTTACTTAGCTGGAACAATTGTAGTCAACAGTGAACTGCAGCCACCAGAAATAACGAAACGAGATATTTTGGCATTTGGTAGCTGCTGATTGCAATGGTCTCACGTAATAGACAAAAAAATCGATAAAATTCAAAATTTTGGTAAAAAACCAAATTTTTAGTGTCAAAAAATCTCGAAACTGGGCAAAGATTATAGGCATCATTTGGTATCGTTAGAGACGTCTATTTATATACTTTGATTTGTTGGAATTAGATTTTTGATTTAGGCCTTTGAATTTTTGTAATCCTTGCTCTAATCCTGGCATTTTTGAGAACTTTTTGCGTTTCACCATGCAAAATACGCCAAAATACCATTTTTGGCTCATTTTTGCAGCCCCCCCCCCCGAAAATCCCCCCGGAAAAACTCCTAAAAATACTCCGGTATTGTGGGCGACATTTTCCCTTTGACCTGTATATACACTTACAGAGGGCTGTACGAAACACAGTAAGACTTGTGCAAGAAGGGAAACACTCCTCATTATGAAAAAGAACCAAAAATGCTCCTTCGTCGCATGTAAAATACATATGAGTACTCTCAGGCAGGTTGTACAAAGACGGAAACTAGCCTGTAAAATGCATATGAGTCATACATGCGCAAGGGGTGTACTCAGGGTGTACCAGGTACACCCTAATTTCTGGAGGGACCGCGCAGTGCGCAAGCAAAATCAAGGGGACCGCGCAGCGCGAGCAAAGCGAGCGCTGTTCATGATGACAAAGTTGCGCAATTTAGCAGGAATTATTATGAATGATTCAGAAAAACCTAACAAAAATTCTGTCGTATGTTAGTAGTTTTAATGACACTGGCACGCCGATTACAATGTGCGAATTGAGTGCAAAAGGAGTGAAAAATAAAAGACGGTGCTGCATATTTGCTGTTATGTATTTTGAAAATGTCGTGATCGTTCCTGTTCTACCTATATATACCTTTCCTCGTCACGCTAGCCCCCCCCTTTGGGCGATGGGGTACCGCGCAAAATAGTTTTTGGTACACCCTGTGAAGGGACACCTTGCTCATGTATGATATGAGTGGCGTTGAGGTTGTAAATTAAGGGAAACAAGTTGCAACGGCTTAACATATGAGCCTGTCCTATAACGAGGCTCATATTGGCGTATGTCATAATATAATTTGACGTAATAATAATAATAATAATAATAATAATAATAATAAAGTCGAAATTTGACTTTCATATAAATAGCACGTAAAGCTTTTCATTACAAAATTGTCCTTCACATCTTGTCGCTAAGACATTATACTGTGCATACGCATTATACGGCATGCCACTCTGCGCTCTGACTCAGAGCCATGTGGGGAAGGGAAAACATACGGTATGTGAGAGTAGTGTGTCATAGTGTTCCGAGAATACAGTTGTAGTGGTGTACTATAGTGCTGCTCCTGGAAATAGTAGGTGCCATGGTGTTTCGGGGAACATCAGCTTGCATATGTACAGTAAACTTGAGGTGTCGCAGTTCACTTTTCTGTCCATTTCTTTCAAGCCACAATGTTAACATGTTATGTCTATTCATTCGTTTTTTCTTTAATATGATGACCTGATGATCTTTAAGATGGCTGCATCTGACGCCAATATGAGCCTCGTTATAGGACAGGTCGCATATGGTTAAGCCGTTGCAACTTGTTTCTTAATTTGCCAACCTCAACGCCACTCATATCATACATGAGCAAGTGTGTCCTTCACAGGGTGTACCAAAAACTATTTGCGCGGTACCCCATCGCCCAAAGGGGGGGGGCTAGCGTGACGAGGAAAGGAGGGATAATATAGGTAGAACAGGAACGATTCACGACATTTTCAAAATACATAACAAGGCGCAAAATATGCAGCACTGTCTTTTATTTTTCACTCCTTTTGCACTCAATTCGCACATTGTAACTCATGTGCCAGTGTCATTAAAAACTACTAAACATACGACAGATTTTTGTTACGGTTTTTCTGAATCATTCATACAATTCCTGCTAAATTGCGCAACTTTGTCATCATGAACAGCGCTCGCTTTGCTCGCGCTGCGCGGTCCCCTTGATTTTGCTTGCGCACTGCGCGGTCCCTCCAGAAATTAGGGTGTACCTGGTACACCCTGAGTACACCCCTTGCGCATGTATGACTCATATGCATTTTACAGGCTAGTTTCCGTCTTTGTACAACCTGCCTGAGAGTACTCATATGTATTTTACATGCGACGAAGGAGCATTTTTAGTTCTTGTTTTCCATTCTTTTACATATGTATGCGCAAAAAAGAACCAACATAATATTTTTCCGAACACCATGCGCAAGCAGATTCTATTTTGACCACTTTTCGAAAATTTCACATTTGACCCAAAATCACTTACGTCCCCACCCCACCCCACCACAGCACGATACAGCCACTTTAGACATGGAATTCTATGACAAAAGTTGCTCAGCTCACTTAGGGCTTCTATTTGGTACCAAATTTGACTACTTTTGAAAATTTTCATTTTTGACCGAAAATCGCCTAAGTCCCCACCCCACCCCACCACAGCCTCTACAGCCACTTTGAGCATGCAGTTCTATGACAAAAGTTGCTCAGCTCGCTTAGGGCTTTCATTTGGTACCAAATTTGACCACTTTTGAAAAATTTCATTTTTGACCGAAAATCGCCTAAGTCCCCACCCCACCACAGCACTCTACAGCCACTTTGAGCATGCAGTTCTATGACAAAAGTTGCTCAGCTCACTTAGGGCTTTCATTTGGTACCAAATTTGACCACTTTTGAAAAATTTCATTTTTGACCGAAAATCGCCTAAGTCCCCACCCCACCCCACCACAGCACTCTACAGCCACTTTGAGCATGCAGTTCTATGACAAAAGTTGCTCAGCTCGCTTAGGGCTTTCATTTGGTACCAAATTTGACCACTTTTGAAAAATTTCATTTTTGACCGAAAATCGCCTAAGTCCCCACCCCACCCCACCACAGCACGCTACAGCCACTTTGAGCATGCATTTCTATGACAAAAGTTGCTCAGCTCACTTAGGGCTTTCATTTGGTACCAAATTTGACCACTTTTGAAAAATTTCATTTTTGACCGAAAATCGCCTAAGTCCCCACCCCACCCCACCACAGCACTCTACAGCCACTTTGAGCATGCAGTTCTATGACAAAAGTTGCTCAGCTCGCTTAGGGCTTTCATTTGGTACCAAATTTGACCACTTTTGAAAAATTTTCATTTTGGACCACCTGACCCCCCACCTACCTGACCCCTCAGACGGTCAAGTGGAACCAGCCCAGCAACATGGGTGCGTTGTACAGCAAAACGGGACACCGGAAATGAGCTGGGCGCACCAGAAAACCCCTATAGAGAAAGTTTGAGGGGTGAGAGGCAAGAGAGCCTAGTATGGACCTCCAGGAAACGGTTGCCGACATGACCCTCCAGACGACAAAGTGGAACCAGCCCAGCAACTTGGGTCAGTCCGGCAGCAAAATTGATAGCGGGAATCAATTCTCCGTCCGCAAAACCTTTGTATGCAAGATGTGAGGCTTCCAGCTCGCAAAATAAGCGAAAAAACTATGTTCAAAGTTGGACCCAAAATTCACCAACTTTGGCAGGCCAGTACCCAAAAATTACGCTCAGGGCCGGAAAATCATATAGCAATTGAACGACCCTGATATGTGTCCTATTCAGCCATATAGGCAGTATTGCCCCATATATAGCCCAGTCTGACTTATTACGGCGCCTTTGAAGCATACTTTTTGGCCATTTTAGCGTTTTGGCCAATTTTGGCCCCCCGCCAAAGTTTTTTCCGGCTCTGGGAGGTATAAAAAACTAGCCTATCGGCTTATTTTTATTGCGTACTCCAAGAATATATATGGTTTTCATAGGCAAAAATTTTTCTATCTGTTGTTCTTAAAGCTACAAAACCCCCTTACCAGACGTCAAAGCGGAGAACCGGAAAAAAAAACATCACTCTCGTAAGCGATTTTTGGCGCAACTTTTTAACGGAAAGTGGTACGGGGATGAAACTTCGCACACATACTAAACTCGACACGTACAATTTTTTGCGCACATAATCTGCGCAGGATCTGCGCAGGAATCTGCGCAGCTTCTGCGCAGCCTTGTTTTACACGGTCATTCGACCATTTTCACTCATATTATAGGGGTCGCTACCGCGACCCCTATGATAAAGTCTACCGGAAAACTTTAATTTTAAATTAAAAATTTTAATTTAATTGAAGTCCGCACCGCGCAGTCCTAGTCCATAGTACGCGGACTACGTACGCACTGCGCAGTCTTTAGTCCGTAGTACGCGGACTACGCACTGCGCAGTCCTAGTCCGTAGTACGCGGACTACGCACTGTGCACCCCGCCGAAGTGTAAGTGGTCACTGATGGCCCCCAGCAGGGTCTAGTATGAAGTCTGGTGGCTATAAAATGCCGTTTTAAAGGCTAAAATGTTGTTTTTTCGTGTTTGTGAGTGATTATAACCTATTTCCAGGCATTTTGGCAGAGAAACTCAGAACTTCGTATGTTGCTGGGGTATTACCCACGGTCACGTGACCCCTGCCGGACCCGTCCGGACCCTCCAGGTACCAACTGGACACTTCGAAGTGGCTATAAACATGTCCTAAGGGGTTTTCGAGGGCGCTGAATTCAAATCTGGCATTAGTTTTTAGGTAACTATGGGCTAATACTGGCTTCTGGGATCACGTTTACCGTCGGACGGTCCAAGCCCGGCTGGTTACCAGGTTGGACTCCCAGAAGTGTCAGACAACCTCAAAAACAACGGCTATAAGGGTTTTCGAGGTCGCTGAGCTCGAATTTGGCGTTAGTTTTGCACTAGCTGCTGTTCTGAGGTCAGTAACAAAGTATGAAAGTGATCTTTTATTTGTTAAAATTTTAACAAAAAAATCACCCACCCCAGGACGGCTCAGAGGTCCGACCGGGAACTTCTATATACATGTATGTATGTATCGATAGCGCACAGTCAGGACATGTCATATGTATAGTATGGGTTGTCTAGGGTTTTCCCTTCGTAAATAGCAGCCGAAATTCGAACTTCGGTCATGAACGTTTTTGAGGCCACTTTTGGGTACCTTCACTTAAAGGTCTGCCATGAACGCATGGACAGGGACTAGGGGCTCATACTCACACGCTGTAATGTCGAGATGTGTGGCTATCACCACGCAAAAAATTGGGTCTCTGCGACTTTCCTGTGAGTCAGGGTGGGGTGATTTTTTTGTTAAAATTTCGGGTGATTTTTTTGTTAACCTTGCTATATTCTGGAGTCAGAAACGTGTTGGCAATCAAGTTTTCGAGTTTAAGAACACTGTCTAATGTTAAAATTACTTAATGATTTCATGTTTTTACCCAGCCATTTTTACAAACCCCCCCCCCAAAAAAATTTTGGGGGCCCCCGGCCCGGCCCCCCCCCTCCAACTGGGGGGGGGGGGGGGGGGGTAGTCGCGCCGCAGGCGCGAAGAATTGGCCAAAAATTGGGTATTTTTAGGGTAAATTATGCATGCAAAATTTTTCAAAAAAGTCCAAATTTTTCGCTTAAAGTGTTTATTATTGCGAGAAAGACACGTTTTCAACGGTTTTATGGACTTTATGGCTCAATATTGACCTTATTTTAGACTTAGAAACATGTTGGCAATCAAGTTTTCGAGTTTAAAACCACTGTCTAATGTCAAAATTACTTCATAGTTGAATGTTTGGCATTGGCAATGGCTGAAAACGCGAATTTCAAAAAATTTTGAAAATTTTTGACATAAAAATAGAATAAATAGAGTTTGGAGGGGTCTAAAAAGGGGCCCCCCAAAATTCCGGGGGAGGGCTCGGCTCCCCTCAACCCAAATCCCCGTTACACCTATGGTTAGGAGGTCGCCTCCCCCGGCATTTTGGGGGGGCCCTTTTTAGACCCCCCCCCAAACCCCGCCCACGACCCCCCCCCCAAAACTCCCCCAAAAAATTTTTCTATTTTTATGCCAAAAATCCCATTTTCAACCATTGCTGACATAGGTGTACCTGGGGGGGGGGGGGGGGGGGGAAACCCCTCCCCCCAAATGGAAAAGTGCCGACCCCACCCTCTAAATTTTGGAGGCAGACCCCACCACCAAATGGCCAAATCCCAGACCCCACCCACCCAAATTTGCCAGACCCCACCCTCAAAATTTTGAAAATTTTGCCTCAAAATTAGTAAAAATTCGAAATTTTTTGGAAAAATTCGAAATTTTTGCAAAAAATTTAGGTTTTTTCGAATAAATGAGCAAAAATGAAGAAATATTTTTGATTTTTAGTTGGAAATAACGCTTTTTTAGCAATTTGCGAATTTTTTCGAAATTTTTGACCAAAAAAATTTTTTAACCCCCCCCCAAATTCGATTTTTCCCAACCCCACCCCACCTCAAAACGGCTGACCCCACCCACCCTAATTTCGGCTACCCCCACCCCCAACGATTTCTCAAGGTACACCTATGATTGCTAGTGCCGAAAAACATGAAATCATTAAGTAATTTTAACATTAGACAGTGTTCTTAAACTCGAAAACTTGATTGCCAACATGTTTCTGAGTCCAGAATAAGGTCATTATTGAGTTTAGAAGTCCATAAAACCGTTATAAACCTGTAATTCTCGCGATAATAAACACGATAAGCCAAAAATTTGGACTTTTTTAAAAAATTTTGCAAAATTTGCACTAAAAATGCCCAATATTTGGCCAATTTTCGCGCCCCCCCCCAATTACACCTATGCCCATAGGTGTACCACCTGTTTGGGTTGGGGGGGAGTAGGAGGTCCAAATCTGGCTTGGGGTCAGCCGGTTTGAGGTGGGGTGGGGTCCGGAAAAATTGAATTTGGGGGGGGGGGGTAAAAAATTTTTTCAGTCAAAAATTTAGAAAAAATTTGCGAATTCGCTTAAAAACGTTATTTTCAACTAACAATCAACAATATTTCTTCATTTTTGCTCATTTCGTCGAAAAAACTTAGATTTTTTGCAAAAATTTCGAATGTGTTTGGGTTGGGGGGAGTAGGAGGTCCAAATCTGGCTTGGGGGACCCCACCAAAATCCGAAATTTGGGGGAGGGGGACCCCCCTAAACTGTACCCAAGTTTTTTTGGCTAAAAATGCTCCTTTTTCGATGTACTGTACATTAAACATATATACTCAAAAGCTTCTGTCAATAGTTTTCGTATGCGAAAATAGGGCTTGAAAATTGACTAATTTGTGCTAAAATATGCCTAAATTCATAGTTTCCCTGGAAATTTTGGTTGGGGGGGGCAAACTTCAAAAATTTGGTGGTCGACCCCCGAAATGTGATGGGGAGTACCCCCTGAACCCCCCCCCCAAAATTCGGACCTCAGAAAATTCAAAAAATGGCCTAAAAACGCAAAATGTTCTGTATTTTAACGCTTTTTTTTGTCAAAACAAGGCTTGTTTTTATCGTTTTAGGCGTTTTTACACCGTTTTAAACCAATTTTAAGCCAAAATTTGAGAAAAAATTTTCAAAAAATGACCATTTTTTAGCAAAATTTAGCTAACTTTTTGGCCCCAAAAAGTGCTGGGGAGGGATTGTCAAAAAATCTGGGAGGGGGTAAAGTTGGTCGTAAATTTTGGGGGGGGATACCCCCCCCCAACCCCCCTAGGGAAACTATGCCTAAATTAGCCCAGATTGTGGTTTATAATTGCGTATATTACCTTTTAATTGCTATAAATAACCATCTTTAGCTCTTTTATGTGTGATTTATAGCCATGTTTTCAAAATTTTTTCAAAAATTTTGCATTTTTTACCTGGTTTGGACCCAATTTTAGGGGGGAGGGGGGTTTGAGCTCGGCTGGGGGGGGGGAGTAGTTAAGGGTCGGGTAGGGGGGGAGGGGGGTCTGGCCTCTCCGTGGGGGGGTCTCACAGGGGGCAAACTGTAGCGTGGTACACCTATGCCTATGCCCCCAATTACGCCTCGCCTATGGTTACACCTATGCCAATATCCCCGTCCCGTTTACGTTGAAAACGGTCAAGCCTGCTACTTTCTGCTGCAAATTTCATATGCTGAACTGCTTTTACTGAGCAACTACAATTAAAACCACTCCTAGTAGTGCAGAATCAGCAATAAAATGAAGATTGTATTTCTGCATATCAGTAAATTTTTTGGCAATAAATCATTGCTGGCACTCCGTTTTTATTAGCTAGGCTGTACGCCACTGTTCTTCTGTAGGAGCAGAAAGCAATCATCAAAAACTTAAATTTGGGAGAACTACAAATTAAAAGTGCATCACCTACATTTATTACAATTAATGTACAAAAATGTAGTACAATGCTTTTTATTTGTAGTTGAAGTTTCTCCACCAAAGGAACGGACGTCTTTGGAAACTGGCACCTTTCACAGATACTTTCTTCGACATCGCGAGCCATAGATTGTCAAAAGAACCTCGGCGATATTCTTGCCAAAGCCGTTCTGCACCAAAGTGACCGGTCAATGGAGAGCTGTGTCAGTGACACTGCTCCAAAATACGCGTGCGCAGACTTAAGGATACTACTAAACGACGTGACTTCTGTCTTCTAGTGAACTTAATATACAACAGGTCTTTTGCTATGCATAATCCCACGCTTTTCCTCTTTCCAGGTCCTAGAAGTGTCATAGCAGCAGTCGTCGGACGCTTGCGCATCTCTGACCTCTTGCAACGACAGCCCACCTATTTGCTCAGCATGAATCGTAGATGCAATGGGATTCCTGGACAGAAAATCTGCATTGCTAGAAGAGGAACCAAGTCAATACTGAATCTCTGTGATGTCGTACTGACCCAAATCCCTGGACCACCTTGCAAGCCTACCTCGAGGATTCTTAATGGCCACTGTAAGGGGCAATGATCTGTCACAACTTTAAAACGACGCCCGTAAAGGTATATATGGACTAAAGTTTTCATCAACGGCCCAGTGCATTGCCAAATTTAGCATTTTTCCCAATGGTGGGTTAATTTCTTTCCGAGGGCCGTATAGATCTGCTAGCATAGGACGCTACCTACTCGACGCCATCCTTTATTTGGGACAAAACAGCTTCTAGTCCATTCTTGCTTACATCAGTAAAAACTACAAAATCAGAACCGAAGTCAGGTCGACTCAACACAGGCTTACCCAGCAATGCTTGCTTGACATAGTTAAACGCCTGCTGACATTCAGCACTCCTAACAAATTCAGAGTCTGCTAACAGGCAACCTTTTCAGAAAGCCAAGGGATAAAGTGCCGGTAATAAGATGCCAAACAGACGTAACTGTGAACATTTTTCTCAATTTTGATCGATCGTTTGCTGGGATCGATTTTTCGATTTCATTTTTGAAAGCAGAGACCTCAATTAACCCTGGAGGCAACTTCTAAACCAATTCGGAGTCAAAACTATTTTTTCTAACCCTAAGTGGACTAAATCGAAGTTTTTTCTCCCCCTTCTGCATGCGTAAGTGTCCAAATTTCCGGAAGGGGAATTTTTCGAAAAATGTTTTAAACATAGCCATTTTTGCTGCTGAGCTGAAAATTGTACGCATGGGGAAAGAACTTATTTATTATAAGAGCTAGCTGAGAACTTTATACGTATCCCATCGTACTTGGCGTGCTTAGGTGATGGCATCGCTTTGTGTAAATTTAACCTTACAGGCTCCAATTCGTTATGGAAGTAAAGAAAACTTTCCGTATATCTTATTTCAGTGCTCTTTAACATTTTGGAACCAGTCCTGCATTTTTAGGTGCAAACATAGGAAAGTTTTGGTTTTTGCCACGAGTCTCTCAGTACGTAGTTTTTACACCGGATTGGTTGTCATGGCTGGAATGAGGGCACCAAACTAAACATTTTTGCTTTACAATCTTCGAGCTGTCTCTAATGGTTAAGGCAGCTAAAGCCAAAAACGATTTTTGGGGTCCAAAATTGGCAATTTTTGAAGAAATGGTTTTTTTCAAAATTAGTGCCAAATCTCACAGGCAATTTTGGCTTATTTATACTCAATTGATGCATCGTCCAATTGTACATTTTATCAACGCCAGTGTGCTGGAGGTCGTTGCTTTTAGTGGTGGTAGTACCACTACCGGAGTGGACTTTGAACAGATACTGTGAACTAAAACTTAATCAATCAACTTGAATTTGTTCTTTATCATGTTTTGCATCAAATGTGCTTTCCTGCAACGTTGTGGCGGCTGGCTTGCTGTCTACACAAGAGGAAATATATTAAAACTTTTGAAATGAAATATGTGCTTTATTCCTTTATGAATTTGTTTGAAGTTTTTAAATGCAAGCTTTATTAATTTATACGCTCAGGCTGGTTTTCCAGTTTTTCGTAAAAGTGCAGTCTTGATTTTTTTAGCTTTGTTATGAAATATTGAAAATTCTAAATATATCTTGCCCACTACTGCGTTTTTTCAAAAACAAAGAAAACGGCGTGAGCGTATGCAGATATAAAACATCTGGAAAATTTGGTCACGTTTGGTTTAAGGTGCTGGTTTCCTTTCGGGTATTTTCGACTCATACGGCTTTAATCCTTTACATAGATAGCTAAAACTTGCTAAATAATCTATTTTCGTGCTCTTTAACATTCTGGGACCAGTCCCGAATTTTTAGGCCAAAAGATAAGAAAGTTTTGGTTTTTGGCCTTGGGCTTCCAGCAGGTAGACCAGACACCGGATGGATTGTCATGGCTGGAAAGAGGACACAGAAATGAACATTTTTGCTTTTACAACCTTTGAGCTATCTCCAGAGGTCAAGTCAGTATCAGCAAAAAACCATTTTGAGGGTCAAAAAATGGCCATTTTCGAGGAAATCAGTTTTTTCAGAATTACTGCCAAACCTTGCGAACAATTTTCTTCCATTTATACTCAATCGATGCACCGTCCAAATGCACATTTTATGAATCCACACTAGCCGGACTTTATTGCTTTCAGCTAGAGAAATGGGCGGAAAACCATTTTGGCAAAGATGCGGTTATTTTGTTTTAAACATCGATTTTTCAAAAACTACTCGACAGATTCCCGGAAATTTTTGGCAACATGAAAATTCGTACTATTGCGGAGGGACGTTTTTATTGGTTTTGGCTAAAACGTTACCAGCTTCGAGAAAATTTAGTGCAAAGTTTAAAAATGTAGTTCTTCCGTGCATTTTGCAAATTTTGTCAACCCTTGAGTGATAGCAAAACCTCAAAAAACGTCCCTCGGCCCATATGTCCTCTGTATGATAGCGCAAAAAAAATTTTGTCTGATTCCGCAGTTTTGAAAAATCAATGTTCACAAATGTTTGGTCTACATTTAGCCGTTTTGTCAGACAATGCTTGCTAATTTTTTAATAATTTTGCTAGATTCGTAAGCTCATATGAATGTCCTGATTATAAGCTTTAAACAACGTATTTAGCTCTTTCAACTCCCAAAATTGCGAAAGTTATAGCGTTTAAAAACTCACCACGAAACCACTGCACAAAAGGATACCACCACCTTAAATTAAATTTTGATTATTTCCGCATGCGCTCCCTCACACCAAAACCTGGTGCAAAGATAGTATGGCAACTAAACTTGCTTCTCATAAAATCTTGTCAAGATTGCTACATCTACAGCAATATTATCCCGCTAGTGGTACTACTACCTTAAACTAGAGTAATCGCCAAAAAACCTTTATAGCAAAACTGCGATTATTTTGTTTTGAACATCGATTTCTCAAAAACTACCAAATGAATTCGCGTGATTTTAGGCAGACTGAAAATTCGCATTTTTTTCGGTTTGATCTAAAACGTCTCCAGTTGCGAAAACAGTTAATAAATTTTTTAAAGTATTGAGACTTGTTGAGCCAAATCCAAAAATCCCCTTCGGCCCATATGTATTTCATATCATGGCACAAGAAATTTTGGTCGATTCTACAGTTTTGAGAAACTATGTTAAACATTTTTGGTCTCTATTCAGCCTGTCAAATGTCAATTTGACAGAAAATGTTTTCATTTGTTCGCTAATTTTACTAGTTCAGTAAGCTCATGTGATTGTACAGATTAATTAAGCTTTAAAACGAGGTATAAAGCTCTTTCCAACTCCCAAAATTGCGAAAGTTATAGCGTTTCGAAAACTGGCCATAAAAGCTCTGCACAAAAGGATACCAGCACCTTAAGGTGCCTTCATAATCGCGAACACTGGTGTACGCGCGTCGATGTGCGCCTATGTGCGTCTACAAAAGTCAACATCATTTTGCGCTCATCAACGCGCGTCGACGTGCGTCAATACGCGTAAACTGGCATGCTATAAATAGGCACGTCGACGCCTTAGAACGTAAGTGGACGTGATGTTACGCTTGAAAGCGACGTTCGTTCGACGCCTCCAAACATAACGTGGCAGTGTATAGCGTTGACGCGCTTCTACGCAAGTCGACGTTAGTCTACGAACGTTTATTTTAATGTAATGGGTTGAGCTGGGAAAAAAGGTAGGGGTGGGAGTAAATAAAAGAAATAGCATCTGAGAGATCAAATCTAGTTAAGTAAAACTGTTAAAAATTAATTCAATACAAAGGCGACAACTGGGCACTTTAATTTCCAGAATGCAGGACAGATAATTACAGTCAAACCACCTGGGCTATCCATGTGGGGGCAAGTTATATGTAGCGGGCTACCCGACTACACTATAACAATAATGTTACAAGGGGATTAACAAATAAATGGGTGGTCACCAGCAATAACTGGGGAGGGAAAGAGCAATCAAAAAATGGGGGAAGGACGTTAGCTAGCCAATACCGACTCGGGAGAACGGGGACAACCCCGCTAGAAACGGACGATGAGGGGGAGGGAAACAGAGAGAGGAAGAAGTTAAAGAGATGAAAGGGTAAATAGTTCAATTTAACTAGAGAATTAGTCGAAACAAAGTTAGCGAGAGTTTAAGTAAAGAAATGGAGGGGAACTTTAAGGTGTAGAAAGTTGCTTAAAGCGGGCCCCCAAAATTCTAGAACCCGACCATGCGCGACGAAAGAAAACTCCTAATGGGTATGTCACATTATAAGTCACGGGAAGTGCAGAAGGTTTCTCAGAAACTTGGTTTTTGTCTCGAAATATTTCAAGAAAATTTTCCATATTTCCGAGACAAACTTAACAAGTAGGCCCCAAAATGGGCAGTATTCCTTAGTAGACCTGTTATTCTTCAATTACAGTTGAATAATTTGTTAGTAAAAACTGAAGTCTTGCTTCAATTTCCAATTGGGAAATTTGTATTTCCGCTGGGGGTCTTCAAATGACAGCAGAAACCCCAATTGCTGAAAGAGGTCCCCATTTGAAGATTTTTGGTCCTTGTGTCTTCGTTTGTTTAGTGTTTTGCGTTTGTTCCTTGTTGCATCTTTTAAGTTTTATGCTTTATCGCCAAAATCCAGTGCGATATTACGTAGTAGTGTAAGCCCACTAGAGAATGTAAGCAGGCTACACATACTAACTACCTAATCCTAGTGCACTTTGGTGTAGCTCCCAAGCTACACTAATGCTCAAAAATACGCAACCATTTTGATTGCAGACAGCCGAAGACTGCGTAGAGTCTGTCCATTCGGCTGCTTAAATAGCAGCTGCCAAAACTAATTTGCATATTCTCTCTAAAAAAACTCAGACCTAAGCTAGTCCTATGTTGAAGATAGGGTTTCTGAATGGAGAAATGACTCATACTGCAATGGACATACCAATTCTCTTTTTATACATTCCTGCTCCAGCAGGAATAAAAACAAACAGTTAAACTGACAATAAACAAGTTTGAGTCAGCATCATAACAAGACAAGCAAGAAAAAAACCAGTTTTTGTCAGCGTCTGCTGACGTGCATGATCCATCTTTCCAGAGACGTGACATATACATTACAACAATTGCATAAGGGGGATTTTTAGATACTTTTAGGGAATTTTGGGAGAAAAATGGGAAAGGAAGTATATTATTCGAAAGGAAAGGAAATGTAAATATTGGAAAGGGGGTTATAGCGCAGTCGCTATCACCCACATTACATTAATGTATGATTTGTCCATATTCATTAACGTTTGGGGGATTTTTTGGCGTACGCGAAAAAATGACACCTGTTTGAAATTCCTATGTTTAACACATGAGACACATGAACACATCTCAACTTTGAGGTGAAATTACTCGACAACCGTAAGAATTGCGACTTTAATTTTAGAAACTCGTTAAAATACATATACCATTTGGATAACAAAATATGTGAAAATCAGCGAGAAAGGAGAAAGTCGAAAAAATGAACCAAAAAAGGAACCCACCCCTTAAGCTTATTGAAACATACACGGCCGGAATTTCGCTGGAAATAGCTAAATAAATTGTTTTTTGGCTCCCAAGAAAGGGGGACGGGATCCCACACCATAGGTGTAATGGAGATTTTAGGTTTGGGGGGGGCTCCCCACCGACTTTTCCGGGGGGCACCCTCTGGAGACCCCCCAGGACCCCTCCCACCAAACCTCCCCCAAAAAAGTTTCTATTTTTATGCATAGTTTCCTTGGAGGGGGATTGGTGGGGGGTGGGGATGTCCGCCCCAAAATTTACGACCAACTTAACCCCCCAGATTTTTTTACTTACCCTCCCCCAACTTATGGCTACCCCCCCCAAACCCTCCCCCAACGATTTTTGGACAATAAAGTTAGCTAAATTTGGCCGAAAAATGGTCATTTTTGAAAACTTTTTCTTAAATTTTGACCTAAAATCGCTTTAAAAACGGTGCAAAAACACTTCGAACGTTAAAAACAAGCCTTATTTTGATGAAAAAGGGCTAAATTACAAAAACTTTTGCATTTTTGGCCATTTTCGAAATTTCTGAGGTCCGAATTCTGGGGGGGGGGGTTGAGGGGTACCCCCATCACATTTCGGAGGTCGGCCAAGATTTACCCCCCCATACCCAAAGTTCCAGGGAAACTATGTTTTTATGCCAAAACTTGCATTTTCAGCCATTTCTAATGCCAAAAAACAGTCAACCGTGAAGTAAATTAATCTTTAGAAAGCGGTTTTTAAACTAGAAAACTTGATTGTCCAAAATAAGGTCAATATTGAGTCAGAAACTCAATAATACAGTTAAAAATTGTATTTCACGCAAAATGAACACTATAAAGGCCACTAAATGAGCCACCAATTTATTTGATGTTGCTTACTCTCCTACGCAAATAATGTAATTAAGAAATTTCAAAATTATCGTTCATGTGTTACCGATCAATGTAATATGGCACTAGCTAGTCAAGGCTTACTAACTGTCAGTCTTACTCTGACTGAGCAAATTAATGACATTGTCTGGAGATTGGGGAATGCTGTGAATATTCGAGGTTCGAGGAGATTCCTGACCTTAGGAAAGTCGAAGTCTCCCGTCACTGAGTTCGAGCACACAACTGCTTTTTTATTCAAAGAATTTCTGCGCAAAACTACGACTGCTTACTGCTTGACACTAGTGGGGGGGGGAGGAGCAAGCAGGTAGAACCGAATCCGAACCGACCCCCCCCCCTCCCAGCCTTAGGTGTGTCAGGGAGGGGATAGGAGACTCCCACCACAATGACAAATTTCGGCTCCCACCTCCAAAATTTGCAGTTTTCGCAACCCCCTCTCATGTTCGGCCAAAAAATGAGGAAATCGAAATTTTAGTGGGCTTTTGGCAATTTTTGGGACCCCCTTTGATTCAATTCCCCTGCGCTATGGATGTGGCTTGGGGAGGGGAGAGGTACCCAAAAATTGCCATAAACCTCCCTTAATTTTTTATTTTCTTTTTTTGCCCACATTCTGGTCCAAAGGGGCGGGGGTAGGTAGACAGGTGATCGCGAAAATTAGTCGTTGTGGGTTCGTTGGTGCCCCCAACACACCTATAGACCTGAGCTCTGAATTCACAGCATTTCCAAGAAAAGGTGCTGTTTGATGTATGTATATGATTTCCCTACTGCGGCATATATAAATATGTTATTCGAGGAAGCTGTGGTTTATACGCTGGAAAGGATTGGATTTTCTTAATTTCAATCCTTTTCCAGACCAAAACTCAGTTCCTCAATTCAACAGGATTATTTTAAACATGTATATATTTGTTTATGAAGAACTATATTTATGGTGGAATCGGAATTACCATCGACCGCTTGCTTTCGTTGGGTAAGTCTTTTCGTTTTGGATGTATGCACATTTTTATGTATTTATGTATTTTTATGTATTTTTATGTCCGACTGTACTAGTCAGCGCAGTGTTGGAACGATATGATGGGCGTTTGGGTCCAATACTATCATTGTATCAGGGTATTTTTAGGGTTTTTCCCGGGGGCACCCGGCCCGAGGGGGAGAAGAAATTTTCGTTCTCAAAGTTCTCAAAAATGCTAGGATTTAAGCTAAAAAAACAATTTTTACAAAAAATCTCCGGCGAAGCCGGAAAAGTTTTGAAATTTGCATATTTTTGGCAAAAATTTGGGCTCCCAAAAAATCCCGGGGGGGGGGGGAAGCAAAAATCCCAGGAGGGGGCGATTTCGGGGGAGAAGGCATTTTCGGGGGGCAGGTCAGTTTCGGGGGCGCCCCCCCCGCCTCCCCCCCCCCATTAAAAAATACCCTGTTGTATGTTGTATGTTGTGACATTTCTCATTCCTCAAATAGATAGAATGAAACAAATTATATATAAATTATACATATATTATACAAATTATATATATAATGTAAGTTATTTCTATTCTGGGAGGTGGAACAAATTTTTTGCAGGTGGCCCGTGGCCAAAGTCTGCACAAACGCTAAAATAGCCAAAAACTAGGACTCAAAGGCGCCTTAATAAGACAGACTGTACTACGAGGCTTTAGACGGCTGAATCTCCGTCTTGACTAGTGATGGGCATCGGATATTTTTTCATATCCGGATATCCGCCTATTTTGCGTTAACGGATATCCGGATACTTTTCTCAAATCAGATATTATCCGAATATCCAGTGCCCATCACTAGTCTCGACACCGCTTTTTCAAATAACCTTAAAGGGGGCTCGACTAAAATGGGAGTACCCCAAATTTCTTGGGTCGGTTTTATTTTTTGCATAAATATTCACCATATTGCGTGGTCAAAATAATATATAGTTGTATATAATAATATTATAAACATACACCCAAATAGGTATAGTCAGAGGGGGGATCACCGGCAAAGTACGGGAAAACAATTGCAATAGACTCTGTCAGATCTTTACTGGAATTCTCTGATTTGGAGGGGGTCGTGATCTTCAATAAATGTTCGCTCTGTTCGGGGTCGTTTGTAGTCGGTTAGGACTGGAATAGACTAGGCTAGACCAGAGATCTGATCAGGATCAAAGACACGAGTCAAGGTCCGCACGCAAAGATAGATCTTTGCGTAGATTGATACTCCGGCTGTAGTGGTGTGCAGACAACCAGGGCTCAATAGCTGACCTAAAATGGGGTCAAACGGGGTGAGTTCGTTTTAGGCAGGGGAAACTGGGATTTATAGTCTCAATGGGCGACTGTAGTTCAACTCTAACCTCAATACGGATAGAGTTGGGGATCTCTGAAACGTACGCGAAAGCCGAAGCAGCTAAAAGGATAATTATTTATTATTACAAATCGAACACACAGGGTTACTAAATTCCAGCAGACAATGGTTCACTGCAGTTACAGATTTACAATCAACAGTATTACAAGATACTGTCTGCCAGAATTGCCTTTTGGTTTGGTTTGACTGGCGCTTTCGCGGTTAGGGCTGGTTATCCGGTTTCGGGGTCGTTACAGTACAATCTTCATGTTTATATACCCACTCTAGTGCTGATATGGGCTTACTAACTAGACCGGTATCCTATATGCTTTATCTTACTCAACTCTTAGGCTCTGTGCTACCGTGACTCTCTACCGTGACTCTGTCCCTTACAATAACTCTGGGGGACCACACACACAAGATACACTAATTAACAACTATTTATAATCCGAATCGAGAGGGAGCGAGGTTGGCTTTGCTCTGGCGTCTCCGTATAATTGACTGCCCAGAATAACTGAATGTCAAGAAGAGGCCCGTCTTTGAAATGGATAAATACAGCTACAGGCCAGGAGAGTGTCGGTTATTGTCGGAAAGGTCGGATCGGCTTCCGCAGATTGTTATCTCAAGATTAATACACGAATACAGAGTGTCAATCGGTTTATAGAGAGGCTTCAGTGGTGAGGATCAAAACGTAGGCTGTACCACTTTCACTGAACATGGTGTTTTTGGATAGGAGATTACAAATGAGACAGGTTTTAGGTTTCACACAAAGTTCCCAAGATGAGACAGGTAGTAGCCGCTCTCTCCCGCTA
>JASAND010002376.1:0-63205 GCA_030248195.1 Trissonchulus latispiculum
CATACAGTGCAAACCTATGCTCAAGGGGCGGGAGGGAGTGGGAGGGACAAATTTGGGATTGGGATTGGGGGTCGAAAAGCCCGCACTATACTACTGACGTCTACATTAAAATCCCTATAGAAGGCAGCTAATGCCACACAGGTGACTAAAGCTGGCAGCATCGCCGGAGACAAACAGTAACAATATACTCCTAATTTCACATACACTATTGGATAATTTTTCTTAATAATTCCACGAATACGTAATAGTAGCAGTAAGAAACTCTTAAACTAGTATGTACAAATCATGCTAGGTATGCTCGGGACCCCCCGTAACTTCCGGGGGGTCCCACTTTGCACTAAATACACGCTTTCATATAAGCTTGTGTTTGTGTCTGTTACATAATACAAAAATTCGAAGGAATGTAATCTGCAACAATTTTTATAACATCGAAGAGCAGAAAAATGCTACAAAGTTGGCGAATTAGTTTTTTAATCGCATTAAGCTAATTAAAGTTGTAATTAATTAATTAAAATAACTAATAAATTACCGGATGATATCTAGGAAGTCCCCTCCTAAGCAAAATTGGTCCATTTCAACAGCATGCTGCTGGCGAGTGACACAACCTTAGAGCAAGTCGCACATCGTTGGAAAGCTGACGAGACGACGACAATTTTTTCTGCTCTTTTCGATGATATAAAAATTGTTGCAGATTACATTCCTTTGAATTTTTGTATTATGTAAACAGACACAGACACACGCTTATATGAAAGCGCGTATTTGAATCGAGCATACCTAGCATGATTTGTACATGCTAGTGTAAAGGCCGTTTCACACGATCAAAGTTTGATCAATGTTTTCTTTGTCATACTTTGACGAAACTTGACTTTGATGGAAATTTGATGGTGTGAAACACCGTCAAAGTGAGCATCAAACTTCGATCGAATCATCAAAGTTTGCTTGTTTGAAGAGCGACTCCGTCAAAGAAATTTGATGAAACAGCCAATCAGAATACAGGAATAAACCAGGAGAATTTTAGTGTAGTGTTTATTTCTCAGTGTTTTATTGCTGCTTTTGCACTTTCATCTTGTGTGTAAATTAATTCTCAACTAATTAGTATAATTCTTCCTGCTAATTAGTGATTCTAGAAAGAATTAATGAATTGGAATTTATTTGATTGGTATCTTCACTTGTCCTGGTATCTGAACAGACTGAACAGAATAATCAATACGAAATTAGATTTAAAATTGTATCAGAAAAATACATATTTATTTTGAAAGAGCTAATTAAATTTTGTTTTTTAAACAATGCAACAGCAATGCAGGCAAAACAATGCCATTTTGAAGTAACCGCCCGTCAAAGTTTGGCGCCAAATGTTTGAACGTGTGAAAGCAAGACTTTGACGCTTAAACTTTGACTCAAAGTTTTTTGACAAAGAAAACTTTGACCAAACTTTGATCGTGTGAAACGGCCTTAAGAGTTTCTTACTCCTACTATATATTATGTACTTCTGATAATCCGACAGTCTGACACTAACCACTAACCAGACAGGACAGCCAAATGTCCCACATGAAGACTGTCGGCAGTGGGATCGAAACCGGCATAAATCGTTGGCGGCACCGATTGCAGGGGACTGAAATCTTTTATCATCGTATCAGGAAAAGTGCCACTGATAACGTTTCTGGCATGAAATTGTTCGCAGGTCTGAGCAACATTGATGGCGGCAGCGGATCGCATAAATCGACGCAAAACAGTTTGCGGAAGAGTTGTGCGGAACATCTAGAGAACATAGGAATACAGTTTCAACAGATAGAGGCTACGTATCGCCTTGGAATCCAGAAACACAAATGCATAAATTATTTTTTCAAAATACTGTAACTTTTTTCAACTTCAGGTTACACTTTACCGTTTTCCTTCTAAGAACGGGATAGTCGCTTGTATCAACCATACATTTTCAATCACACTCGGACTGCTTTTCAATTAGGGCATTTCTTCAGTCTAGCATTACCTTAATGAATCATTAGTTTAATGTAAGGCCTGTCAGAAAAAACTTCTCTTCTTCGTAGCTGCAAAAAGTAACCACAGAGAATTGGCCTCCGGGTCCGCTCGGTCAACCTTAACGCAGATTGGATTGTGATAAGACTCTCTTACTGTTAAACTTACTTACCTATCCGGGTCTAGAAGAAATGGTTTAAAATGCAACTAGCGTCTTAAAAATGAAACATTGGTGGTCTCTAAAGCAAAGCTTTGCATAGGTTTTTACACTGGTTTTTCAGTTACAGGAATAAATACAACCGAACAACTGTAATTTTGAGCAAATGACAGACAGGTAACAATTGACTAAGGTTCCTCCTGAATTTTACCAGGACTGATCACATCCGGAAAAGCAAATCCTAGTACGGGCGGTTCCAAAAATTAGGACCCGGATCTAACAGAAGTCCGCAAGGGTCGTACACTCCTACAGACTGCGTACTCTAAAGACAACCTGGGACATGGCTGATTGTATTTCGTGTTGTTTTATCCTCAGTTAAGTCGGAGTTGAGAAAGCCTCCGGTCCTTAAATTATGCTACCGAGCTTGTGGGTCCTTATAGACGTCCACTTGCGACTGCAACTAGGGTTATGCCACTAAAAAATTTCTGGTTATGCCGGACTGATTTCTTGGTTCGGGCTCGGGAATGCCGAAGTCCGAGTCAAGGGCCCGAGCGGCCCGAACCGATTCATGGTCCGAACGTCCCAAGCGGCCCGATCCGAGCCACGACGGCCCGAGCAGCCCAAGCGTCCCGACTCGGTTCGGGGCTGTGGGCCTTCTCGGTTCGGACTCGGTTCGGGCCGGGCTGGCGAGCACAACCTTAACTGCAACTACGAAATCATCACTAAGAAGCACACAGCTAAAATCTGACGTTGGTAAAACAAGTTTTAACCTTAACAGTAACAGGCTTTCGATTCGAAAGCAGTGGAAGTAGCATGTGAGCTCTGGCCTGTGGTGTTTCAATATTTTCCTAAGTATTTACTAAATTTCATACTTTCATAAAAACAAATAACAAAAACAATCTAAATATTTATTGGGATAATTTATATTGCATAAACTTTGAATATGTATAGTCAAGGTGATATACTAATTTGATTCAATACTTTATGACAATAAAAACTGCAAAAGTACAGTAAAATAATCTTTGGCACAATCAACGTTTATATATAAATAAACCATTAAAATAAATATACAACTATAAAGTGAATTACATACAAAACAAAAATATAAAAAACACAAGATATTCGCTGTATCTCGTTCAAAACCTGTGCAAAACTGTATCAAAATAAAACAACATATGCACACATATCTGTGTATAAAAACTATAGATCTAAAGCTTCACAAGTGTCGTAGAAAGCTCATTCAAACTGTAAGTTTAAAAATCCATCTAAAAATCACCAAAATAAGTCAGAAGGGGGAAGCTAACATTTTTTACCAAATTTCAAATAATAATCCGACTCAGCTTGTTTCAGTGCCACCTCATCAATATAGACACAGGGTCGCCGGGCCAGAAGATAGTATTGCATTTCCCTCAAAGTCATATCTCTAACATACATCAGGTAGCCGGCCACCACAGCCGTAGAACGGCCCACACCCGCATTACAGTGGACATAGACTGAGTGACCATTGTCCACCAGGCCGGCCAGGATATGAACCGCTTGGGGCAGGACCCGAGCCCTGCCCTGAGTGGACATATCTGGGGTGGGCATCCAAATGTAGAGGAAACCCATCTCAGTGCAAAGCTGAATGAGTTTATCGACTAGGGGGGCGTCGCCCCCGAATTTTGGGAAATCTGAGGGCAGGACGCCCCAACAATTTTGGGTGACATCCCAGTCCAGCTGGAGATTGAAGATCACACTGATCCCGAGGGATTTCAGGATGGCCAGGTGGTGGAATTGGCGCGGACAGGAGCCGAGCCACAGTTGCCCGCTGGCACAGATGCGTGACAGGTGCATGTCTTGGGCACCTATAACATGAAACAGGATAAGACGGCAAAGTTCAAGTAACGGTTTTGCTTATACAGCTTTCAGAGACAAAGGGTAATTTTACAGAGATGTGACGACTCTAATGAGGTTCTGCCTGCCACCAAACGAAAGTGCTAATTCCTAATCCTACAGTAAGGAAAAGGTATATAACTTCTAGCTTAATAGTCCCGTCTCTAAATCATAAACAGAAAGGTCATGTTTTACGATACAATAGACTGGCGGGTGTCCTCGACTGGCGCTTCCTCAGACACGGGAAAACACACCAAATCCATAGGAATTCTTCTACTTATTTGGATTGGGATAGCAACTGTCCAAAAAACTCCTATCCCCACTAGTCTTACATTTATGTATTTAGTATAAAGTATTTAGTATACAATATATAGTATATTAATTAACATTTAAGTATACCATACCAGCAAGAGTTCATAATTCTATTATATATTAGAAGAAGAGTAAGCCACTAGAGGGCTCCTCTTCTTGGCATTGCGTAACGGTGCTCCGACCACAATACGCGAATGTTCCCCCGTTTGGTGGGGGGGTCGACCAAATCGACATTGCATACCCCCCTCCGTTTGGTGGGGGGGGGTAGCAGAAAAGAGGTCCCCGTTTGGTTGGGGGGTAGCCAACAGCCAATCAGATTGCAGAAACCCCCCCTCCGTTTGGTGGGGGGGTAGAG
This sequence comes from Trissonchulus latispiculum, assembly GCA_030248195.1. Lineage (NCBI taxonomy): Eukaryota > Metazoa > Nematoda > Enoplea > Enoplida > Ironidae > Trissonchulus > Trissonchulus latispiculum. The sequence continues at coordinate 4,671 of JASAND010002376.1, forward strand.
CAGAGGATTACGGTAGTTTTTGTTCTATTCGAAAATGGGTCCCCGTTTGGGGGGAGGGGGTCGCCAACAGCCAGTCAGAATGAGCAAAACTTAGCCTGCTTGAGCGACCCCCCCCACAAACGCGGACCTCTTTCAGCGACCCCCTACCCCAAACGGGGACCACTTTTGGCTACCCCCCCCCCCCACCAAACGGGGACCACTTTCGACTACCCCCCCCCACCAAACGGAGGGGGGTATACCTGTCGACCCCCCCGCAAACGGGGGAACATTCGCGTATTGTGGTCGGAGCACCGTTACGCAATGCCAAGAAGAGGAGTCCTCTAGTGGCTTACTCTTCTTCTAATATATAATAGAATTATGAACTCTTGATACCAGCAATGCCAAGATAAAAGTTGGTTGTATGCTGCCATTCATTGGAGTGGCCGCCGGCTTCTCGCCAATGGACCGGCGCCGTACAGTGGACAGTTTGTGGCTCCGCGGCCTCTGATTGGATGTCAGAGATCACGTGACCGTCTTCCATCAGAGAGGTAAAATTTAGGAGACGATTGTGATCCGATCCACAGCCCTCCCATTCCACCGTTCCGTCTGACCAGATGGCGATGAATTTGTAGCTAACTTCCGCTTTTACGCTCTGCAATATATAGTTGACAATTAATGAATTTTAAAAAATTTGAAGATTTTGACAGATTTTCTGACAAATCAATACAGACATAATGTTCTGCCTATCTGATATACACGTGCTTGAACTTGCAGGAGGTGCTTTGTAAAATTTTTACACATCCTACAACATAACCTACACACACACACGCGCACACACAAGGAGGATCATCAAATCCCAAAAGTTTTTGTATTGTTTTGGATCAAAACTTGCTAAAGTCACCGGGAAAAATCCGTCGTTCCGACGGCTTTATCCAGGGGCATGCAATGAAATAATGAAGCCAGCACAACTTCCCCTGCACATGCACACAACTCTACGAATATTCAGCATTTATTGATTATGCACTGATGTTAAAGTTTTAAAAAGAACCAAACAAAACAATAGGAGACAAAATAAGCAATTAAATGAATCTAAAAATAAAAATACAAAAATTAAACACCATCTCTGTTCTGGATGTGTCACCACCAGTTTAGTACAGCCAACCGAATTAATGAACTATGTACCGCATCTGACCACGTAACAATAGCACAACTCCAAACAGTATATATAACAACAGAGACAGAGAACACTAAAAAGGTGAGAAGGTAAAAACTAACCGCCAACTGATCAGGGTTCAATTCCACAACTCCGCTCCAAAAGCTGGGCTCACCCGGTCGGACATGCAAAGGCTGAAGTGGGACAGCCAGGTCCGGATCCCACCCACCAAACGCTGGGATAGATCCACACAGTCGTAGGCTACAGTCTGTGGAATGGACAGTTCGGATCACACCAAATCTGACAAGCATTTAATTTATGTAAATGGTCCCTGAAAAATAAAGCACAAAAATTGACACAGACACAAACACAAAAGTCGTCCACACAGTTTTTTCGAAGGGCCATTTAAGACGCCCTTGCACCCCCATACCAGCTAAATAAATTGTCTTGACAGAAAATATATATTTTGAGTCCACGAGCAATTTCTATGATTAGGTTCACCTTGTGCGAACGACTATTTCGAGAAATCATGAAAAATCTGTACCGACAATGAATCTGGAACGGGAAAGCCAGTTGTTCCAAACAGCTTCAAAACAATAGGACGAAACTTTCTCACTGGAGTTTGACAGAAAGTTATCACTGTAAACTTGTGTTTGACTCGAGCAATAAATCGCAGTTCGCACACATATCGGCATTAATTCCTCAGAATTGAGAATAATTGAGAAGGGAAGTCAGTCGTTAGCGTGCAAATGATTTGTTTTAGCATTCACTACATAGAGTATGACACTGTGAAAGTGCCTGTTACGCCGTCCTGGAAGTCTCAAAACAGCTGCTTGGAAGCTACCTTGGTAGTTCGAATCTCGAAAGGCCAAGGAGAATAGCCCACTCTTAAGGTGGTGATTCCCTTTGGTCACATAAAGTTTGCACCATTATTGCTCATTCATTTTTAAGAAGCCATTTTTATATCAAAATGTAGCTTGAAATTTTCTCTTTTTAATGCATGCCATGAAACTAATGTTACTTTTCTAAAATATTTTTAACACATTTTAGAGGAAGTATAATTTTCCAAATTTTTTGCAGACTCAAGTAAATTTTTTCGCGAGACATCGGTTATATCATTCGATACCTCCATGAAATAGCTGGGGACGACTTTTTATTTATTGTGAAATCGCTCTTCGTTTGGGAGAAATAAGCTGAAATGTGTACGTAACCGTAACCTGTGTTTTGCCTACTTTTTCCAAATTTGTCAAGCAATTACCTTAGGTAGAAAGCAGTAATCGGAGCAACTAAAAAAACGTCCCTGGGTATATTTGTGCAGAACACATCCGTTGAGTACCAGCCCTCCAGCTTGCATGGTGAATGCTCTACGATCTTGGGAAATAATTGGTCGTGTTTTTGCAAAAACTACATTTTTCATGGTAGCAGCCTACAGAATAGCTGTTGGCCGACGATCGTGCGTCGGATAATTTGCCCCTATGAGACCTTCAGAGCGACACCCTTAGGTTGATTTTACGGCTGGCATTAGTTCAAGAAATTATGGATTATTTGATTTCTACGAAAATTACAAGTTTTCGACGCCAAAACAAGAAAATCGGCTATATCTCACGGTAGAGAAAAGCTAGGACGTTGCTTTAAAAAGCAAGCATATGAAGCTCAACGAGATCTTTCGAATGAATATAGTCATAACTGTATAGCTGCTGCCAAACTTTCAGAAATTCGGAAAAACCGCCCTGACCGCAAATCTTGAATTTTTGAGTCGGGATTGCTCGGAGGTGTTAGAACGATAAAAGAACGTATTTCCGAAAGTTTCGTCAAATTTCATCTTGATTTACGCCGCCAACCAACAATATGTGCCCAAAAGGAATCACCACCTTAAAAAAGGCTTCTGTGGAAATTACAGAATTTCTAAGCTCCTGCGCGGTCGGTCACTAGCGGTTACTACTTTCCACGAGTAAATACAAAAAAGCATGTATATGTTGCACTGAATGTGTACAATCATTGAATGTATACATTCAATGGCAAACTCATTGAATGTGTACATTCAATGATTGGTGGCATTAAATGTAGACATTCAATGATTGGTGGCATTGAATGTAGACATTCAATGATTGGTGGCATTGAATGTAGACATTCAACGATCTAAATCATTGAAAGTATAAGTTGGCACATTGTTGTGCTCAATTTAAAATTTTTACACTAAATCATAACTATTCCGGCAGGAGCGGAAACGGTTGTTATGTTCGTAGTTCAGCTTTTTCTAGATTTCCTAGGATAGGCAGAAGTTTTTCATGGTTGGCTTATGTTGGTAGGATCTGGACATTGGTCAGCCCAATTGGCAATTGTCCGTTGACTGCTGGCCAGCCATTGGGCTTTGTCCAGACAACAATCAACAGTCAACACACACAGCTTTAACGGCGAACCCATTTAAACCAAGGAACGGATCAAGTAAACAAGTTCCCCTCAAATTCCCAACTAAATTAAATAAATCCTAGTAAAGTAACATAGTAAATCTCCCCCCACGCCTTATCTCACTCAAAACTTGACCCAGTTGGTTAAAACTTTGTGTGGGTGCGTTCAAACTAGTGTTGTTTCAGCAGCTGAAACTGAAACCATAAGAGATTTGGAGCTGAAACTGAAACTTTCTCAAAGTGAGAGCTGAAACTGAAACTGAAACTAAAACTGAAACTAAAGTAAATTTTGAGCTGAAACTGAAACTGAAACTAGAACAATTATGGAGCTGAAACTGAAACTGAAACAGTTTCAGCTCTGCACTAAGACTGAAACTAAGTTTCAGCTCTCGGCGATGCTGAAACAGGTTCCAGCTCTCGCTCGCTGAAATAGTTCCAGCTCCAGCGTATGCATGCTTAGCATAAACGAGTGTTTCAAAAACTGGGTCACGTCCCCAGCCTTAGAATAACTATAAACCTTTTACTAGTGCTTTTACTGCTAAAATCGTACAGAGTGACGAAGTTATATAGTAATGCAGCACTAAAACGTTTGTGCATAAGTTTAATAGTACGTTAAAATGTTAAAATACTATTGCGTGGCAGTGTTTATTTGATTTCAGCTATTTTCCTTTTTCAGAATGTTAATTATTCATTGAACAAAATTTAAAGATTTGTAATTAACAACATTTTTTTAAATCATTGCATAAGGACAAGGAACAAGGGCGTCAGCACCAACCAGCAACTAAAAAGAGCACAAAATTTGGGGTTAACATATATTGCTATAAATTTTTCCATTTTAGAATGCTGCAACATAATTTTTAAGTTAAGGTGCTGGTATCGCTTTGTGTAAATTTGACCCTATAGGCTTTAATTCTTTATGAAAGTGGATGAAACTTTTCAAATATACTATTTCGGTGCTGTTTAACATTCTAGGACCAGTCCCGCATTTTTAGATCCAAAGATAAGAAATTTCTGGTTGTTGCCATTATTCTCTCAGCACATAGTCAAGACACCAGATTGGTTGGTATGGCTGGAAAGAGGGCACAAAAATGAACATTTTTGCTTTTACAACTTTTGAGCTATCTCTAGGGGTTAAGTCAGTATAAGCAAAAAACGATTTTTGGGGTCCAAAAATGGCCGTTTTCGAGAAAATCAGTTTTTTCAAAATTACTGCCAAATCGTACGGACAATTTTGGTTTATTTATACTCGATCGATACACAGTCTCGTTGCACATTTTATCAATGCCTATTAGCCGGAGTTTGTTGCTCTAAGCTAGAGATTTGGCCGAAAAACCATTTTGGCAAAACTGCGATTATTTTGTTTTGAACATCGATTTCTCAAAAACTACCCAATGGATTCGAGTGATTTTTGGCAGAATGAGAATTCGCACTATTGCGGAGGGACATTTTTCTTGGTTTGAGCTAAAACGTCTCCAGTTGCGAGAAAACTCAATGCAAATTTGCGAAATTTCGTGTCATCGCACATTTAATGGATTTTCTTGAGTGTTAAGACCTGCTGAGCCAAATCCAAAAAAATGTCCCTCGGCCCACATGTCCTTTATAGGACAGCACAAGAAAAAATTTTGGCCGATTCCACAGTTTTGAGAAATCGATGTTCAAAAATTTTTGGTCTATATTCAGCCTGTGAGATGTCAGTATGTCAGAAAATTTTAGCTATTTTTTCCGGATTTTTACTAGTTTCGTGCTCTCATGAGAATCTGCAAATTGTAAGCTTTAAAATGATGTATAGAGCTCTTTCCAACTCACAAAATTGCGAAAGTTATGGCGTTTCATAAAATACGCACAAAAGCACTGCACAAAACGATACCAGCACCTTAAGTCGTAGTTATAATAGAAGTGTTCAATAGGAAAGATTAAATTGTTGTACTTGATCATTACATATTGTGCTTTATGTTCTTGATTTTTTCCATGGAAAAATTCACCGAGACACCGACAATTCGCAGTGACGCAGTACCCTGCTTCCACAAACAAAAATGTCAGATGATATTATGTGAAAGTTCATAATTAGGAACGGAAACTAAATTAGCATTATATAAATTAATTAACTTGATTAGCATAACATAAAGTTAACATAAAGAGGGTAACAAAAAGCTGAAACTCATTTTAGTCAGAGCTGAAACTGAAACTGAAACTGAAACTATAACAGATTTGGAGCTGAAACTGAAACTGAAACTAAGCTAAACTAAGAGCTGAAACTGAAACTGAAACTGAAACTTGTCTGAAAATGGAGCTGAAACTGAAACTGAAACTCTAAACAGGACAGCGTAAACATCACTAGTTCCAACTAGTCTGATCGAGTAGTAATAAAATTTTAAAAATTTCAAAATTTTAAGTTTCTGGGAGGACCAAGGGGAACCAAAAAATTTTTGTCTGATTTTGCTGAAAAGTAGTATATTGTGGTTTTCAGGGTAGTAAAACACGAATCTGATTACCGTTGCTCTATCCAGCTTTTTGTTAGTTCAGCATAAGCTTACTACTTTAGCTTACACTAAACACTGAACTAAAGAAAAGCAGGATCGAAAAATAAACTTCAGATTCGTCTTCTACGACACAGAATACACCTGCAAACACTGATTCGGCTAGATCGATGGAAAAATTTTTGGTTGCTCTTGGTCCCCCCCCCCTTTAACCAACTTAAAAATTTAAAATTTTATTACCAATCAATCAGATATGTGCTGGAGTGCACCCACACAAAGTTTGAGCTAATTTGGCTTAGCAAAAGCGTCAAGTAAACTTGATTGAAGCTGGGGGAAAATTGTTTACTTGATTCCCAAAGAAATGTTTTCTTAATACTTAACACACATTAATTTTAATCTAATTCGTTTAATCTTTAGTAAGGCTATCGATCTCATAAAATAGGGCTACTCTGAAGATAGCCAGCAGCTTTGAAAAAAGGAAAGCCACCTCAAAATTGATGATACAGAAACTGAAACGATGTTTTTTGATAAACTCAACATATTCGACACATTTCTTTAATTAATTTATATACAGTACAACAATTACTGATGTATAACTTATATTTACAAAACAGCAATAAATCAACAAAAATAAATTTTCAATAGACTAGAAACAAAAAGTTAGGTAACAATTTTTATTATTCTCCGAGCCAAGTTTGCTATGCATTTTCGAATCTTCTATATATAATTCTTCACAGCTGGAATCTCAATTCACCAGAACGGGCACCATCCAATATAGCACTGACAGAGATTTTCTCTGGATGTAGCCTGCTGAATCAACATATCCACTTGAGTGGAGACTTCCAAGGGCTCCGTTGACACAAAATCGCAACCTAAGAAACAACAAAAACTGGATGATATTTTAATTTAATTTTAATCTCAAAAAGAAAATATTTCACATTTATCCAGTCTTTAGATCCCCTACTAGTTGTAAACAACTACACTAACCCACTTGTTACGCAGCGTTAATTCGAACTTCTATCATATACTTGTTGAAGCCTACACACCAATATAATGGATACTCGTCTACTAGAAAAGATGTCCTTTTGCCCCCAATGCCGGGAACGGGTCCAGGACCCCCGAATTTTACACTGCGGACATACTCTCTGTTTGGAGTGCATTCAGCAACTGGCCCAGGGCCGTTCAGACGACAGCCAGTTCAAGGTGGGCATCCGGTGCCCGGTTTGTCGGGCCAATTGTCTGTACGGTACAACCCGACTGGATTCCCTGCCCAGGAACTACCTACTGACCCTTTTACTAGATCATCTGGTAAGTCGGATCAAAGGGTCCCCGATCTGTGAAACATGTGATCTCCGGCTGGCCGAGCCCCTGCGCGGTCTCTGGTACTGTACAGGCTGTGAACAGGTAACCTGTTCCAACTGTACCCTGGTGGCTCATCGAGAGCATACCATCCAGAGCTATGAAGAATTCTACCAGGAGGGCAAGCGCCGGATCAGCCTACAGCTGAGGGCTGGAATGGACGTCTATATGGCGGTTCGGGCCGATCTACGACTGGTACAAAATCAGCTGGAAGATGTGACAAAGCAAGTACGTCAACGCAGTCGTTGATAATTTAGGCAGTTTGCTTTACGTACTTTTACTTCTCCTTTTTCTAGATTCTTCTTATTCTAGATATTTGCAGAAACTTTTCGAAATAAATATGTTCAAATCACACTTTACAGAACTTTCTCTAAATAGCAAGTGTACTCTATATTATCTTTATTTATAATTACCAACCCATAAGTCATAAGCATATATATCAAGCTATTCATATTTTCAGTGCTTTTTTGGTTAGCTAGAACTATACACTAATATTTTAGGTAAAGGAGAGCATAGACTCCTTGGGACAGCAGTGGTCCGTGCTGTCAGCACAAGTTGGCGAGACCAAATTTTTCCGGGGAGCCGAGGTCAGGGAATTGTGCCTGGCCCTGAAGTCTTTTGGCGACGTTTGCGATCAGCAACGCGACTCCATCTACAGTCTCCTGGAAACCCAGAAAATCAGCTCTCTGGAACAGCTGCAACAGTCAGCGGATCAGCGCAGCCGGGAAGACGAGCTAACAGTGGAAGAAACAGGAAAAGCGAAAACCGATGCTGGAGAAGAAAACGAAAATGGAAAAACTGATGAAAAATTGGGCCAACAACCAGAGAAGGGCGGCAGCGATAACAACAAGGAAGAAGGTAACCAAGAAAATCTGTCACGCAGAAGCAGCGATCACTCTGTGATCAGTGTAATTCATCGGGCCCAGCGGCCGGCCAAGCTCGTACCCGGACCGGCGTTCGGACATACCAAAGTGCCAGCAGCCATGCCAGGTGGGAATGGAATCTGGAAACCCAGTGCTAACGGGGGAACCTTTAGAAGAGCCGAATCCATCATTCTAACCAGCTCTGCCACCAACACCACCACTACGACGTCTGACACAGGGAAGAAAGCCTACCATTGTAAACTGTGCAAAGCTATGGGTAGTCTAAAAAGACGACTGTGCAGCTAGTCTCAACCACATTTGTTTGCTCTTAAATTACATGCACTGGCCACATATATCTACTACAGTTACAAGAGTATGATGCAGTAAAGGCGTTTATGACAGAAGAAGGCGAAAAAGCCATTCCATTACAAACGTACATACATACATTACATGTAGGTATAGAAGATGACTACCAGATAGGGTAGAAGCAATAACCAATAGGAAATGAATAATTTAGATTATCAAATTGCAATTAACCTGACAGTTTGTCCTTGATCCGCTGAATGATTTCCAGTGCCTTCTTGTTGACGACCTCAGATCTATCCCCTTCCACCTTGGGCGGGACCATGGCCGTGGTTCCTGTGCCCGGCGGTCGACCGGCACCTCCCGCTTCAGGCTCAGTTTCCAAACCTAAACAAAAAAGAAAGATTAGAACCAATCTTTATTATAAAAAAGAAATTGTGTCTGCTAGTGCATGAGCATGCAACTGAGAAGACTGACAATTTATCAGGTTTCACGAAAATTCTGTCCAGCAATTAGTTTCAGAATTTGAATGCTCAACGAGTATTTTGCGGATAGTTCTGCAGAAAATTTGGTTACGTATATAGTCTGGCAGCTTGACAGCCAGCAAAAATGTTGTCAAATATTTTCAGAGAGAACTTTTCAATTTGTGCCTGGACACAAAAAGGTGTATAAAAGTCTTCAAAACACGAGATAAATAAATGTTCTTACGTAAATCATCGCCATGAATTCCGTTATGATCCTTTCTCTGGTTGGCTGCTGAAAAATTCATAAAACCGCACTATTTGAATAAATTTAACTTAAAAAATTCAAATAAAATAAATAAGGAAACAGGCAATAAATAAGGAAACAAGCAAAAACAATCTTAAACTGTCACTGTATCTGATAACAAATAATTAGTGATACGAATGAAACACTAAGCCAGCTGTATTTTCAGCACAAATTAAAGTTTCATAATACTACAATACTACTATAATACTACTAATACTATTAAGAATACAGCGGCCAAACGTGAAATTGGGAAAGTATAGAAGCACCTTCAAATACTTTAAACCAAAGATACAAACTGCCAATAATGCTAATGCTTCTTTTTTCCTCGTCTTAATATACTTCTGAATAAGACCATAAAACGCTTACAGTCAATTAGTCTCCAGCTAATCAATGGATCATAGACAAAGGCTTCTAGCACGGCCATAACGCTCTCCGCGTTGTCTCGAAGCACTTTCATAACACGCTCACACGTGATACGATAATTGCCCTCAATACCTGTGACCTAAACAATTTTATTTAATTTGTAAAATTAACTGTCAATAATTAGTTTAGTTTAACACGTTTATTAAATTCATAATTTCCTCTTTCTGATACTGCAAGAACAGTGGGCACACCCGATGACAACAGAGGCAAAATAAATCAACACAATACAGTGTACAAAAACAAGGTAGAAAATAGCAAAAGCAAGCATACTCTATCCAGTTTGTCTATAGGATTAAAAGTTTAAACTGTTGGAAATTGAACATAATGCTTAAATTCTTTACATACGTACCTCCATAGCGTTGACCAGCATTCGAGTGAGCCGGAATGGAATTTTCTCCGGGAACTTTTCCCGATGAATGGCCACCTCAAAGCAGTCCCCGAAATCAATGTGGACTATCTTTCCACTCATACGATCCAACATTATGTTGGACGGATGTCTGAAATAGAAGAAAACAAAAGGATACCCTATGCTAACTTCTCTCTCTCTCTCTTTCTCTTTTACCCTTAACTGGTCTTCATTCGTTGCTTGGCCTCGGCTACGATAGGCTCTCTTTAGGTACAAGCAAGCTCCTACAAGGTGGGGTATTAGTTACCATATTACACCTCGGGAGGGGGACCGTCTACGAAATGGAAACGATCAATTCTTAGGCATTTTTCACAAAGTCTTCCGAAGTTCAACTCACCTCCACCGCCCCCTGTGCGCATCATTTTGCCGAGATATCAACAGATTTCAGACAATCAAAGAAATAGAGGACGACATAGTTAGCGAACGTATTTGTTACTGTCAACATTTTCAACGTCATCAAACTCAACTAAGCCATATAGCTGTTTTGACTTGAGCCTTTTCTGTACTGTATCTGTACTGTAGCTTACACAGACAGACAGCTTAAATTACAATACAATTAGGATTTCAACTACGTACGTACGTACCACTGGCCAACTATTTACATAGTCCGAAAGTCTCGATAGCAGTTTGTCATAAGACATTACTTTTACACTAACCAAAAGCTTCTATTATATAATAGATTATATCACTCGTTTATATCTATTGCATGATTCATTGCATACTAAATCAGAGTGAAAGAAGAAGAAGCCGTCCCTCTCATTCAACCTTTATATATCACAAGAGATTCATAACTTCGACTTAAATTTAGAATAGAATAGGTATAATACGGTTGATTTGATCCCCACAAAAAGGAGATTACGGTTCAAAGAGTGCACATGTCACGACAGGTTATTTTAGGTCCTAAATGAACGCATCAGTGAGGACATCTGAGCTTGCAGTGACGCACGTCATTAAGGTATATCATTACGAACGTCATAAACTCGAAACATCCTACATAAGTGCCAACTTAGTTTAAGACCTAGGGTTCAATTAACAGTTTACTGTTCACTAAACTTGCGTAAAATGAACATCCTCCTAAGCGGACAGACCGTTTGAAATAGAATTTGCTTCACCGGAAAAATCATCTACCTTCAAACACATTATGTATTTTAGCATTAAGTGCCTACAAAGTTTTTCACAGCTCATTATGCATTGCTAGATTTATGCGTACGTATATAGGTCAGTGCAGTAGGTGAATAGATTCAACGACTCCTAAATTATTGTCTAAACGAGGAGGGAAACGGGCGGAATGAACAAAGGTCGATTTTTACAGTGTTGATTACGGCTGAAATGAAAAAGAAAAAATAGCCAGTGTAATTCGTATCGTAACTACAGATAATGTCACGGAAAGATGAAAGTGCACTAACGCGCCCAGCCTCACATATATTTAAAAATTAAAAAGTCAATACATTCAGTACCTCGCTTGTTGTAGGTGACAGTACGTATCCAAAGAGGCAAACTTCGCAAATGTGACCATACTGGTCAAGACTTTTGTGAAGTTTTCGAAAAACGCCAGAAACACCTGGGCATGTTGGCAAATAGAAAATATACGAATTTTTCAAGAAAAAATGTGAAAATATTGAAATTCCTAAAGTGTAAAATGGAAAAGCGTAGAAACAATTTCTGACACTATAACAGGTAAAAAGTTAAAAGTTCATAGCTGGAGTCGGGGATATCTCCGTCTTGCCCCAGGACAAAGAAGGGTGTCGATGTTCATCTCCGAATTCTCAGCCATAGAGCCAGGAGTGCCACTTAAAATGATGACTGCATCCAAGAAGGGTGGACAGCCTTCTACACAGACTCGTTACTTACCTTCCCACCGTGGAGGCGGCACCCATTAACCGACCAGATAAGGATGGATAGCAGGGTTGAATCCACGGCGAACCGATGTATGCTTATTAGTTCCTTGCTCATGCAAATTTATCTGGCATTTTTAGTGGGGACAGGGGCAATTTTCTGTTACTCTCTACTTTTCTGAGTCTCCTTCCTGCCATAAGCACCTCCAAAAACCACCTTATATACGACAAAGACCTTGGAACACAGGTAAAACCTACCGATCACCCAGACCCAGGATGTAGCCAACCATGGACATGACAGCCAGAGATCGTGTGTAGTTGGTTCGACGGTCAAACCAGGCCTCTGAGCTGGGACTCTTTAGCCAGAAGATTTTAGCCAAATCATCCCCCTGCGTGTTTTCCAGGGCACACTCAAACACCTCCACCTTCTGCATCAGAGTCAGATGGTCGTAGTCGGGGGCCATCTAAAAATAAAACAAAACAGCATGCAAGGTCGATCAATCTGGCATTTTTTTAGTGGGGAGTGGGGGGACCCACTTTTCGAAAGCCCCGCCCTCCCCACTTTCATCCCCCACTGTTCGGCAAGCCCCCCTCCACTTTTTTGGGGGTCGCCCAAAAGTGTCGAAAAATTAAGTCTTTGAGGTCACATTTTCAAAACGTTTCTGAATTTTTAGCTAATTTATGGACTTATAACTTAATTTTAAGCTTAAAACAGCGATTTTTTGTGTTTTTCGCTAAAAATTTTGGTATTTTATACCTTGGACTCGCCCACCCCACTTTTCAGAAGCCCCCCACTTTCAAAACCCTAAAAAATGCCAGTCAATAAGACAGAAATTAAATTATATAAATTGAAAAATGATGGTAAGGAAGGGCCCGGCTGGTTGTTAACAAAAATACAATAAAAATGCAAGTTGACTGCAATTTGTAGCATAGATTGTAATGCTGGATCCCAAGTATACATTTGTTGCTGAGTAAATACCTTTGTCCTTGCCGCCCTTGGCCGAACCTCAAATATGAATTCAACAAGCAGCGTTGATATGAATTTCAAAAACCAGTGGATATAAAACTAGACAACACTTTTTAAATTTCGCAAACGTATACGCGCACGTACGAAATTGCTTGTTTCCTCTAAATTTTCTTTCATTTTTGATTTTAATCACTCCTAACGCAAGAACTTCGATTCCTAGCCTATTCAATAATATACGTACCTATTACAGTTGCTAAACAATATTAGCTGCCTATATTAGTATTAGACAGGAACAGTGAATCACTAGTAGTATCCAACAGGCATATAATAATATGCTGATCACCCAACTCCTTCATAATCATATTCGTTTTATCGCTAATCTTCAAAGCTTTGTGTTTCCCCCATAGGAAAACTTTGCCGGATATATGACTCACACGGAAACTTTTCAGTGGCCAGAAATGATTAATTTTTACAGAACCTATGACTTAACAAGATTTAAATTTGCATGAATGAACACTGACACAATTTGACTAGATCCGTTTCAAATTATACACCTACTTCGCTTCAATTCATCATAAAAATAATAATATATGAGTGAGTACGTACGTAAGCTATCCAGAAGTTGACTACTTACTGAAATCTAAATAAATGGTATAACCAGTGAAACAAGACGAACTATAATTTTAGAACTATAATCATATATGCTCTTTCTAGAACAAGCGTTTTCTAGAAATAATTTCGAAGAATCAGGGTATTTTACAGGAGGAGGGGCTCGATCCCCCCTTCCCCGAATCGCCCATCCACGGGGTTTTGGGGTTCTCCCTTAATGAGGTCTACATTTTGCGACAACAATTTTTTGGGCCCAAATCTCTGCAAAAAATGGGCAAATTCTCGAAAGTTTTCCGACTTTGCCAGAGATTTTCTCGTAGAAATGGCTATTTTTAACCTAAATTCAGACATTTTTGAGAACGTTTTGCGTTTCTACCTGCAAATACGCCAAAATAACGATTTTTGGCTCATTTTTGCAAAAAAATCGCCCCGGGCCCGGCCACACGGGAAATGGACTTGAAATTTTCAATTTTCTCAGTGTTGACGTAGAGATTCGATAAAAGCAAAACTTTTAGCATGAGGGGAAAACAGCAATTCTTCCTGTCTAAAAATTTAAATAAAAATGACTTGATAACGCCAAAAATATATATAGTATTACATTGAATTAGCTACAAATAGTTTCTCTCCTAAAAAAGCAGATCCAAACCGAATGGTCTCCACTGACTGGCTATCCTAATGAAAAAATTTGCATATTTATAATACTGATTCAGTTTTTTAACAACACACTTCATAACTATTACGTAACTGAAATAACAACCCTACCCTTGCTGTAGGTAGATACACGTACGTACTAAACAGTATGTAGTACATTATATACAAATACTAACAATTTCTTCCGTTAAGTATGCTTCCAGTTCCTCCAACTAACAAAATGTCATTTGTTTCCCTGCCCAGATCTGATAGCTACCTACCACATAACAGATCTTGTTCAAGATCCTGTAACATTAAATCTGGGATTGGCAAAGTCAACCCCCAGGTCCCCAGAAATGGTACCAAGTTGCTCCAACCTAATGTCCATTTAAGTGAGAGAAAGACTCGTACCAACGTATCCCATCAAGCTACCGTAGTCCACTCCAATAAAACATGCACACACAACGATGTACCTGCCAACACCAATTATACAGGCAATCAAAGCAATTTCCTGGCCAATTTACCAGGCACAAGATAGTATATAAATTATAATCGCACTACAGTATGAATTTTATTTTAAGATTAACAAAATGTATACGGTAATTGCCTGGTACAAACTGGCTCCAGGATTCTGTACAGCACAAAGCCAATGATTCTAATTGAGAGCCCCAGAAAACTCAGAAAAAGGAGTGTACTACAAAAGAAACTGTCAAAAAATTAATGCTAGCCTACCCCTGGCACCATACAAAAGAAAATTAATTAATTTGAAGCAAAGCAGAGCATCCAAAAAAGCCAGGATACACTCCATAAACCTTCAATCCAAATTAGAGAACAGTTAAAGCAAGGAACAACCAACAACCCTATCCTCCAGAAAAAGAGACCCAGAACAGTATATGGGAGGATACCAGATACCATACGTACCTACGCACTGTCATACTGTAGTCTCAATCTCAGTACTGTGTGAAACGAATTGTTTGAATTATATTCTGGTCAATGCGAAATCGTTAAATTCTAAAATAAGTATTTGGCAGAATCCTTGAGCAGACAGTAGACAGAATCCTTACTCTAAAATGAATCAAATTGGAGTCAAAGACAACTGAAAACCTATAGACCCCTACATACATTGAGACCATACGTAAAAATAAAATGTACGTATATACTATGGACATAATTATTTGATACTATACACTAGTGAACGTTACACGTTTTTTTTGCAATTAAGAAATTAACGCATTCGCACCCTTTGCATCAGTTTATGTTCAATATTGAGCAGGACTTTCTTCTTTTCCCGGTAGTCTCTGAGCAGTGCGTGCAGCGTGTCACAGTTTGGCACCCAGCCAATAAGACCACTGTTAGGACTCAGCGGAATGATGGAATAGCGCTATAAAACAAAAAACAAACGCAACATAACACAAACAAGCAGACAGACATATCCTAATTAATTAATTAACTAATGAAATAATTAGTCTGTATGACAAAGGTGCCTAATTTAAGCTTACGTTTAAGCATATGCCTAAGCCTGTTACGGGGTTTTCCCATGAATAAGTTTGTACAATTATTAACCAATACCGATACCAACTGATTCTTAACCGGTTACGCATTCTGATTTTGAAGGACGTTTTCACACTCTTACTTCGCAACTGTACTCAAAGAAACACAGGAATCACTTTTGTAGATATGATAAATTACAAAGGGTTCTGTTGATAAAAATGCAGACTGCATCTGTGGAGCTAGAATTTCTCTATCTCAAGTCTTACTTACCCTACTAACTTATGCAAATGTCAAATTTCATTCACGTATGTAATGCATACCTGAATGGTAAGATTACGCCTGGACGTCGTGGGATCCTGAAGTAGCAGACTGTTGACCAGACCAAAGAGTTGCATCACTCGTTCGTCCTGTCGCGGATCCTCATGGCCCTTCAGGAGGAACCAGTAGTCTTCCCCATTGCTACCTACAACAAACTATGCACAGTACCTACAGTAACAGTGTCACTGTCGTTATAAACTACAAATTTGAAAAGATAAGAAACCACGAAAACCCAAGGAATAAAAGGAATATTAGGCTAAACTTTGTACGGAAACCTATATAGATGGTAAATCAAAAATAACGTAGCGTGAAAAACACCTACGAAATTTAGTAGATATTCTTTCGTAAATTCTCCTAAAATTCATCCCTCACAAAAGAGGCAACATCTGTTGAGAGTGCACTCCAGTAAAAATTCAGAAATCTACTGTCCTTGTGTCCTCAAAGAATGCAAAGTATAAGTAATAGTGTCTGTGGCATGACAGCTAAATTTTAATCTACAACTCTTCAAGTATCAACGGTCGATACGTACGTACCCTTAATGCACACTTTTCTAGGACGCTGTTTGGAGGTCATAACCTGGAGATTGGAATGAATGGACTGTATGCAAATGACCTCACGATTTGGATCATACGTTCCCGGAACGGCTAGTTCCAGGTCTCGACAGCGCATCAGCTTCGGCGATACGTACTGCAGTTCCAGTGATGTCAACTACAACACAAACATGAAATGCAAACAATTTTTTCACCCTTAGACTACTGACGCTTTATTGCTGCACCTATTAACTAACTACATCGTATTATCAGAAACGTTGAATTATCTCCTCTTTTTAGCAGTCAGATCTGTAAGACAGGAATTAAGAGAAACTAGCAGTCCAGGCATATATAGTGGTTAGACATAGGGTTGTTAATTTACATGTAAAAAATAATTAATTTTTACACCTGTTTCTTAACAGTGTAAAAAAGTGTTGAAAAGTGTAAAAAATGTTTGATGCCAAATTTATTTCCTCTGTACCACAGTAATGATTGACGCGTTGTACAACTGTCAGAAAGGAGGAATTTAAGCATTTATTGCAAGCTCAGCCACTAAGGCATTTATTTGTTTTGATAATTGACCAAGAATTTTGTATAATTGCTCGCAATTCTCCAGAAACTATTCATGTTTTCCTTTTGCATTTATAAAGTGACGACAGATTAGCAAAAGAAAAAATATAGAAAGTGCCATTTATATTATTTGCATTAGTATTTCCATTGTAATTTCCAAATACTTTTTCTTTTTAGAGAGTTCGGAAAATCAAGGGCATTTTCAAATTATTTAATTTCAGAATTTTCAAAAATTTCTATTTCAAGTTTCAAAATTTCATATAACGAGAATGTTCGGTTTATAAAAATCTGTCACAGCAGTGTCTGGTGTTTTACATTCCAGAAATGATTTTGGCAGTGAACTTTTTGATTCTGAAATACTGTTCCATTATGAATTAAGATTAATTATGCATTTCGTTAAATTTTATTGACTGAGATGTTTACTTAAAGAACCCATCTTGCAGGATTTTTAAATTTTCAATGAAAGGAAATAATCCTCTCAGTAGGTTATCCGGCACGAGATTCAATTGCAACTGAGTTACAATCGGCAACTTATTAATCGAAAATGAATTCCCAAAAAATCCTCAACATTGCCCAACCGCCGTCTTTACTTTTAATGTCATTTTTAGTTGTTGAAATAAAATACTTTTAAGGTGAATTTCACGTACTGAAACAAAACCTGTCTGCAATGTATACTATATATGTCGTAGCAAGATAGTAAAATTGGCAAGATAGTTATCTTGCTAAGAGTTTGCTAAAATTTTAGCAAGATAACTATCTTGCCACGAAATTTAGCAAGATTACTATCTTGCCAAAATTGTTGGTAAGATAGTAATCTTACTAGAATTTAGCAAGATAGCATCTTACCAGTTTTAGTATGAAAGGTGTCATCAATTTGGAAATAAAGGCAGTCATTTAATGAGTTTAACGCAAGGGGGGAACTTTCGCAAAATTAAGAACTAACCATTGTGCTGTATCACTGCTAAAATAATATTTGTAATGGAAATGCTAAAGTTAGAAATTGCATAAGAGAATATATTTTAATATATTATTTCAAATTTAACTGCGAAAAATGCAAAAATTGATAAACACTTTACCGACAAAACCAACCTGACAAAATTAGTTCTATATGCACATACTTAATTTTTCAGTCTTTTTAGGAAAATGTGAGTGTTTAATCAGTAATTTTCATCTTTCTTTGATTCATTTTCATTTAATCTTGACATATTATAATATTTGTTACCTTCGCAATAATGCAAATTCTGTGCATTAATATAATTTCAGCAATAATAAAGAGCACAATGACCAGTGTTAAATTCTTGTGAAAGTCCCCCCTTGCACTAAACTCAGGAATAGGGTAGACTAATGGCTTTCGTTGTTTCCAAATTGAAAACATGTTTCATACTGAAACTAGTAAGATGACTATCTTTCTAAATTCTAGAAAGATTACTATCTTACCAACAATTTTGGCAAGATAGTAATCTTGCTAAATTTCGTGGCAAGATAGTTATCTTGCTAAAATTTTAGCAAGATAACTATCTTGCCAAACTCTTAGCAAGATAACTATCTTGCCAATTTTACTATCTTGCTACCACATATACATACGTATACTTGAAACACTATTTTTCACAATCAACGGTATATGTAGCTGCGAGCAAGTGTAAAAAAGTGTAAAAAATTTGTAAAAAGTGTAAAAAAATTCCGGAATATAGTGTTAAAAAATGTTAAAAATATGTAAAAAATCTAGTGTTAAAAAGTGTAAAAAAATAGCGTTAAAAAGTGTAAAAAACCTGTTAAAAAGTCCGAAGCTTTGCTACTGTTAATAACCGTAAAAATGTTTTTAACATTTTTACTTTTTTACAATTTAGAACCCTAGTTTGCTAGACATACAAGACATCAATTGCTCACGTTGCTTTGACATTCCACTGATTTTAAATTAAATTAAATTAACTTAATTATAAGGAAATGATGAAAAACGGGCAGGCATTTTTCGTATATTTTTCATAACTACAGAAAAACAGACATTCACAAAATGTTAAATTTTATTTCAATAGTACGTACATGCAACAATTGTCTGGAAATTCGACGAAACACGTGATAGTAGAGATCCCATGCCTGAGTGAGCTCCTTCACATCTCCGGTCTGTCGATACTTTTCACACCACTCCTTGGCCTCCTTCAGATCTCTATAGTAGGCCTAGACAGAAAAAAGTTATGACCTTGTACTCAGATCGTAGGAGCAAGGGTGGTTTCGTGAGTTCGGTAGCATTTGACAGAATGAATTCATTTCATAATAATAACAACCTAATTTAAACCATTTCTTTCTCTTGCTTTCTCACAACAACCAACCATGCGCGCAGCTTTCAATTTTCAATTTCATCTTCAATTTCACAATTTCACATAAGTATTTCGAATATGTAAAGCCTCAGCATTTTAGGTGATATATATTATACCTGGGTAAAGGAATGTTCCTTTAGGGTAACCGGTCCCTGTTCAATCATAGCATGCAATGGCTCCAGAGTAGCAAACATTCCCGGGACATTGCGTTCCGCAAAATACTGCCGGGACGCCTCCTCCAAGCCTTCATGCCACAGCTCGTGCCACAGAATGGCTACGCGTATCAATTCATCACTAATCTGAAAATTCAAATAAACTGAAAAATAAAAACAACGAATATCAACAGATACTGAAACAGAACAGAAGAAAAATAATCAGCTAAGAATTCTGATTCTGCCTGGACTAAGACTGCTGTTGTTAACATTTACCAAATGGAAGCATGTTAGCGTTAAGTTCAACCTCAGCGAAGTTTTCAGCTTTGAAAATGAAGGTAGCAGTAAATATTAACGAAAAACGGAACTTCAATCTCTCAAAAGAATCTGAAGTGACAAGCAAAGTGCTGAAGCACAAAGTCGTAATAATTGTAAGTACTGATTTTGTCTGCGTTAATCTCAAAACCAGAAAAAATTAGTACAGAAGAAGTGAATAAGGATTACTAGCTAGGCCCTGCTAAATGTCATATTTGAAGACTCAGTTTTTTTCGAAGGACGAAAAAGAGGTTTTTGGTCATAGTTTTCCCAACTTTTCTTGCGAATTCACTAGCAACTTATCACCATCGAGAAAATTTATTACGTAAGTAAGTTAAGTAAGTGTCAAATTACCAGTTTAGCTTCTTGGACAAGTTTAGGACGCTGGTCACTCATACATTTCAAAATACGACTGGCAGCTTGAAGACGACCCGTCTGGTTAGACTTGGAGGCTACCGTTAGAGGATACACCAAAGCCTGTAAATAAGTACACACATCCATATATAAAAATAAACATACTAATATCAGACTAATATTATACCAAATCTACATATACATTTACCGAATTCGATTGATTTTTTCAATCACAATACCACTTCCAATCAAAGTTTAACTTCGAAATTCAGCAATAAACTCCAGAATAGAAATAACGTTAACCTTCTGCTTCTTCGCCTTCGAAGAAGTTGATGCTGGACATGAAATCTGGATTTTCCAGAATCAAGTTTCAGACTTTGATAACTGGACAAATGTTGCATTACGAATAAAAGGGAGCTAAATTTTTGACGATGAAACATTCGAAAATTTCTCAAATTATGAGTTGACTAAAGTTGAGCCTTATTCGGATAAGACTTTTGTCAAATTTGATCCAATCAGGTCAATACCTGTGGGTGGTCCTTTCCAACCTCCATCAGTAGCTGAACAATCAATCGATTAACCAGATTGCGCGGAGTATCGATACGGGCAATCAGTTGGGGTATCACCTGAAACGCAAAATTACATTAATATGTACGTACAAAAGCAAAGTATCCGCATTTTCAAAAAATATCTACTTCACATGCTCACTCCCTTGCTGCAAAAAGGCGCCAAACCATGCATGAGCTCCACAGATCAGTTCTCTCTTTGTAAGAGCGCTCACAGCGCCCATTGGCTCTCTTCTGTTTAGCACTAAACCTTTGCCTCAGTGACTGCAGGATAGGCAGGCGTTCATTAATTTTTCGATGATTCTCGCCCATGATACACTGATCTGACTGTAGTCGAGAAAAATGTACCAAACAAAATAAAAATAGGATCGAACCTGAAGCCAGGTGTCTACTGGTACATGCTTGATGCCCTCCAAAAGTGCATCAAAAGTTTCCGGCAACTGACCAAAATCAAACATCAGTGTTAGTAGCCTACAAATAAATATAGGTATACACAAAGCCTCACTTACTAACACACGTATGCAATTTGCTGCTATAAATAAACATGACGGCCTAGTCTCATCTCATCTCAAACTAAAATTAATTTTGTAACTGCAGTAGACACTTCAAGTTTACTTGTGAAGAACTTCTTAAGAATTCTTGAGAATTTGTTAGACAATTATTTAAGAAATTTCATCGCCTGTTTGGCGGAAAAGTTTTAAGGTTTAAATAGCTGCCTAGGAACACTTACCGCAAAGTGTCTTGCAAATTTCTTCCTGACGACAATGAAATTGCTCTAAAGAAACACTGAATTGAGGAAACCGCATGTCGAGATAGCAACACCATATTTTCATTCTGCAGATATATATAATAAATTTTTATACACTACATTATGATAAACATTTGCCAGTTTCAAACTAACAGCAATTATCAAAAAAGCTGCAATTAAATATCAAATCATCTGATCAGTCGGTACGAATCGGTAAAAAACCAGTAAGTTTTGCCTTATGAGGGATTCTTTTCAGGGTCACAAGCGTTTAGTATCAAAAGGGACAGCCAATTGAAGGTCAATTTTAAATCTAATTATCTTAAAATCTTATTAGCTGGGAAGATCAAACAAACAAACAAATTGTGAGAAAAAAAATTGGTAAGATTTTTTTGGGTGTTTTTTTTTTAACGCTAAACACATTAAAAATAAGACGAAGGTAAAAACTTTGCACACCTGCCAGTAAGTAGGGTCGGGCACCCCGGCAGCACCTGGGGCTACAACGGGGCCAGCCAGAGCGACGCCAGGGGAAGGCGGGCCCGGATACATGGCCATGGCAGACGGAGACAGGCCGGTGCCATTCCGCGGGGGAGCCAATTTTGCCATCTGTTGCTGGTAGTAAAGAACGGCATCAAAATAGCTTCGGGCCAGGGCATGCCAACTCTGCAAAATAAATGACAGCTGCTTTGGAAATTTTAGGTGGATACAAAAAACTGTGTGTGTAAATTAATATACAAATGAAAATATGATGAGAAGCGTCCAAGATATATATTACAAATCGTGAACTGATAGCTCACTCTGCAAAATTCAGATTTAGGCATTTAGTTTAGATATATACATAAAGAAGGAAGAAATGTCTACGTATTCGCTGTCCAAATCGAAATTTTTGCCTAAACCAAAGCCAAATGGTGATATTCAATAAATTTATAAAAAAATGACAGGATGCTTAAAGTAAAATTTCCACACCTTATACCAATTACGACCGTATTCTGTTGCCATCTGGTAGTAACGCATCACTTGAGGCAAAGGTACCGTAGCATCTACAGGCTTCTGTATTGCCTCCATCCATTGACCTAACTTCAGATAACATCTAAATGAAATTTGAAAAATAAATTAATTTCTAGCAATGCTTAAGGAACTGTATATATGCACATGATAAATCTGAAGAAGTCTTAATAAAAAAACTGGTTGAAATGGTCTGGGGGAGGGGCCCGGTAAACGAAAAAACTGGAGTTCTCCAAAACTTTTCAGACACATTTTACCACAAAAGTTCTTTAAAAAGAATACAGATAAGATATTAAAGGTACATAAGTCTTATCAAAGGTTGCAAAAACTCGAATTTACAAAAACCGGAATTTTCTAAAAAAACTGCCTAAAACTCAGGAAAAAATATTTTCGTTGGTATATATTTATTTCTTCTAATTTTCATATGTCATATATATTTAAAAAAATAAAACCGAAATCAAAATTAGGAATTCTTCGGTAAAAATCGAACGTTTTTAAATTTCGATGTAGCATGAAAGCCAGTTTTGCAGCAACGTATATAGGCCTAGTCAATGTAGATGACATTTTCTTCTTTTACTCTAATTAGCCTGGGCTTTTTCTAGGCGAAAAAAGTGGGGTTAAGGAGAGTGGGGGGGAGCCCCCCGGGGGGAACCCAAAAGTGGGGGGAATCTAAAGTGGTCTAAAATCGCTAAAAATGCAGTTAAAAAGTGGGGGTAAGGAGAGTGGGGAGGAGCCCCCGGGGGGGGGAACCCAAAAGTGGGGGTAATCTAAAGTGGTCTAAAATCGCTAAAAATGCAGTTAAAATAGCCTGTTTTCTACATATACTGCTATAACTATGCTTAAAAGTGCTCAAAAATTGAGTTTGAGTACTAAAATAGACGATTTTTGACCAAAAATTCCGGCGAAGCCGGAAACTTTTTGAAAATTTTGACCAAAAATCCTTAAGATTTGGCATTTTCTGGGCACCTTATAGTGAGTGGGGGAAGCCCCAAAAAGTGGGAATGGGGCCGAGTGGGGGGGGGGGAACCCAAAAAGTGGGGGGGCCCCCCCCACCCCCACCCCCCCCTGTAAAAAAGCCCAGTAGCGAAGATCTAGTTTCTTCCTATATTCTCCAAAGACTTGTGTCCCAGTGGCTCAATGGGTGGAGCGTCCGTCGGCTGCCCGTCCGTCTAACAAACCGAAGGTTGTGAGTTCAATTCCCACCTAAAAACAGAATTTTTCCGGCCACAGGAGCTGTAGTGGCACACCTTTTGTTACATAGTTCTGTCATTTGGCGAGTAGGTTTTAACTAAGCAAAAACACAGTCTTAAAAACTCATTTTCCTACGTAATCTATCTGCATATCGTTTTGGCTCGCTGATCACAAAAACAAAACATCTGATGATTAATTAATGCATAAGGAAATGAGCTTAGTCATATGTTTATTACTCTAAACCAACCCACGGCAATTATCTTATTGTAGCTCATATGTTTATAAACCAATTTACGATAAACTTGTTTATCTATGAATGTAACTGGATATTTACGTTCTCAAACTACTATAAGATTTACCAATACCGCCCACAACTGAACTACATCGTCATGCATCAAATCAATAAACCAATGCATAATACAAACAATAATATGCCAAGTCATAAAACCAGAATTTATAGCCTAAAAAGGCTTATACTAGCTTATAATATACTAAACTGAAATGAAATATGCCAACCGTTTACAGTAAACCCAGATACCTACCTACAACATGTTATACATACGGTTACAGTAGTTACAGTAATGCCTAATTAACAGTAATCTATCAAAGGGTTAGCCTATAAATACAGGCTTAGTCCAGATCTACCAGTAACACCCACACACGCCTGAAACAATACAGAGAACACTGAAACGGGGCTCAATCCTTGTTTAAATGCTCCATCAGTGAGTTTATTCTACCAGAGATCTCTTTCTATCACTGTTAATCACGGACCGCTGATCATTTAGTACTCAGCCGGTTAGGGGCTCCTTCGACAATTAATTAATCAATTAGACTTAATTGGTTGCCCCCCATTTATAATCCCACGGCATCATCGTCAAATCTAGTCCAATCTAATCCTAATCTGGACAGCAACCGACCGACGGATCCTTCTTTTTTATAACCAGTTTTTAGCCACAACTTTTCAGTCTACTTCAATGTGACCAGTCTCAGTGCGTAGTGTCACTGAAACTGAAACTGAAACCTGAAAACTGCTCAATTCTCACACCGATACCCTGACTTCTATCTAACTACAATCTATCTAACAACTCAATAAGTCTATCTTAGCGTCGCTGCGCTCTTGACAACTAACAACATCCACTTCCCCAATAATGCTGCTGGTGTTGCTATCATTGGCTCAATCAACCATCTGGTAAGTTGAGTTCCTAATTAAAAAACATCTATTATTAGCAGACATGTGCAGGAGGGAAATTTTGGGAGCGAGGTGAACCGGCTGCCAATGGCCATCGGAAAACACGACTTTTCCGGTTTGTTGCCCAAAGAAACCGAAAAAATCCGGTATCTGGGAGGCCGGGAAGATCCCTCTGGGGAGATGAGCTCCAAATCAGGAGGAGCGGGATGAAACCCCTTCACCAGCACATGTATGACTGGCACTCCAGCACCAGTGATATTACGAAAAATTCCTAATTCGTGGTTCTTCTTAGTCATACTTATAAATTAATACACGATCATTATCCGTCTATCATGTCATAACACTGGAGATATTCGGATATCATCCTATACCACACAGATAAGCTCCTGCACAATAACAGCAAGGATAGCCTGAGCCTATCCTGAAGGGAGAAGTGGCGGTACATATGAGCTCCGAAGATTCTGACTAATGAAGGTGCCCCCAATATTTTTCCAAGATATCGTTCTCGTCTTTCGTGGACCACCTTCTGGACCTTCGTGACGACCTTTCGTACAGGGCATATTCTAGACTGATTGCTTGGGAAAGGGACAACGACTATTACTGACAACGAAAAGTTCGACCAAGGGCTTTTAGAAAGGGGGCAAATTTCAATAAAAAACAATATCTAAGAATTGCTTTCCACTGGCACTGAAAGGAAAAGATGGTTTTAATGAAAGAATCTACTGGAATTTTATCGAAGACTTAAGCATTCGTATGGTAGTTTCAATGCAAAATTTGGCTGGAAAATTACACCGCCGGTTGTGGGAAGCGGGTGGATAACGATGTTTTGGTTGGGTCGGATAGTTATACGTCCAAACCTCCAACCCCAGCAAAACAGTCCCTGTGAAAGCAGAGTTGAGATATCAATGTCCTCGAATCAGATTTCATTTGCTGCTCGCTCAACAGTAAACTAAAGAACCAGCCGTAATGTTACAGAAGTCATGCGCTTTTCAGGCTAGTGGTGTAATGAAGGCCGCGATAGTTTTTTCTACCCAGTCTTACTGTACACTAATACCACTAGTATTTACTCATTAACATTAGATTAGCAGCATGCTTTCTGAATTCTTTTTAGGCCATTTTTATGGGAGTGCTTCATCTGGCTTTTTCCTACAGGGGGGGGGAACCCCCGGACTTGGGTCCCCCTCAGAATAGGGCCCCTCCTCCAGGAATAGGGCCTGCCGATGTCGTATATTATTTTGTCACCTATGCTAAAATGTCACCTTTGCTAATTTTTCACAGAAAAGGCTCGTTACTTTTCCAATCTCGTTATTTTTAATAGCATTGGATAGCTCTTGCAAAGGCGATTGTTTTGATCTAAAATAATGTGGTAATTAAGCTAATTATAGCTGCTAATTAATACTTAAAATTAACATAGGAAATTTTCAAATTTCAGGTGAAACCTATCATGTTGTATATCATTCGAAAGCTCTTGACGAGGCGGATTCAATGGGCTAACAATCAAACCAACAATAATAATCTAATTGGCCTAGCAATGCGTAATAACTCCATATGTTACCGAAAAATAGATTTTTCGGCTGAAGTTTCGGCTAGCTTAACTAATTGGCTTAATTGTTAGCCCATTGAATCCGCCTCGTCAAGAGCTTTCGAATGATATGCAACATGATAGGTTTCACCTGAAATTTGAAAATTTCCTATGTTACTTTAAGTGTTAATTAGCAGCTATAATTAGCTTAATTTCCACATTATTTTATATCAAAACAATCGCCTTTGCAAGAGCTATCCAATGCTATTAAAAATAACGAGATTGGAAAAGTAACGAGCCTTTTCGGTGAAAAATTAGCTTAGGTGACATTTTAGCATAGGTGACAAAATAGTATACGACACCGGCCCCCCAGACTTCAGAAGTCAACAGAAAAATATGGATTTTAAGAGTAAATTTTCAAAACTATTTCCGACTGCGCAGGCTTTTATGCCTTTTAGCATTTCTGCTATTTTAAAATTAAATTTAGGTTAAAATATTTAAAGTTTTAGCTCAGCAGCAAAAAATAGCCATTTTTAAACATTTTTCGAAAAAAATCCCCCCCCACAATTTTTGCCAAGGAAAAAAGCCAGTTCATGGAGAGGAGACTTTCGTCGATGGGGAGGAAACTCACCGAAAATGGGGATTATATATTTTTTGCAAAATTTTTGAATTTTTACTTTTTGTATAAAAGCTAGAAAACTCGCTAAAAATTAGTTGGATGTTCTTAGGCTAAAATAGCGAAAATTTCATTAAAAATGGGAACAGTTGGCAATTTTGTTGTTATGGGGAGGTCGGAATTTATGGGAGCATTTCACGGGAACACCTTGAATAGAGGGGGAGATCGCCAAATGGGCCCCCACCCCATTCGCAGTAAAAAATAAGCCAAGGTTTTTTCTAAATTACGTACTGTAATAGCTAAATGTCGTTATATTGGCTTCAATCCCGCACAAACAGTAAACTGGATCTTTCCAGTGACTAAAACAACTAACTATATGCTTACTTACGTAATCTCTTCATATTTATTCATTACTCAACCTCAACACTAGAACAGCAGTCAACAGAAGGCGAAATGGCCGGAGTGATCTGGTATTCCTACTGGAATAGTGTAGTAGTTCCTATTGTAGCAGTTTTAGATAATACAAAGAGTACACAACAATAGAATTATATCATGAGAAAGTCAGACCACATTGCTTAAACACTCAGTCAAGTGTTTAAAATGAAACTACATTCTAATTAAACTCGAACTAAACGCAGAATTGAAAAATTTTGCGATATTTTTACCCATCGCGGTCGAAAACCCAGAACAAATTTCAGATCCATTCGACAATTTTTATCAGTTTTTAATAAAGTTTGAATTAAAACTTAACGAATTTAATTCAAATTTGGTATGGATGCATTTGAACAGATTTCTGATCGATCTTAAATTCAAATTTTTAAGTTTTTCAGGGGGGACACTAAGGGGAACCAAAAAATTGTTTGTCTTCAATTTTGTTAAAAAGTTGCATCCAGTGCTTTTCTGAAGCGTTGAGCAAGAATCTGAAATCTGAAATTCTTTCACCACTTTCGACCTTTGGAAATCTGGGAACTAACGTTTCGGACATGTTGACTGACGCTTTGGCACCGTTACAACATTTGGCACTGTTAGCTACTGACTCAATGAAAGCTTACGACTGATAGTATATACTCTACTCTGCTCCACATGTAGAGGGTGTCACTACCGTTCCATGTGTACCAAAAGTTTTTCGGTCGGACTTCATTTGAGAAAGTGCCAGCAATTTTTTATATTTCTGTGATCATTGTTATAAGTTATTTGCCTACTAAGCTTCTAATTAGCTAACAAACACTAAGTATCGCACACATGAGGCACGATAACTGGACTGCATCCACACTGGTCCTGGCCAAAAGAAGTACAAACGATGACAAAATAGTAGGGATCGACCGGAACTCCAAAAAACCGGAACCGGAACCGGAACCAGCTCTTTAACACTACAAAAATCGAAAATTTTTTCTGACGTTTTGGACAATTTTTGCCAATTTTTCGCTTTTTTATAGTTACTAGAACATTGTAATAACGTTTGCTTTATATTTTATATAGTTATTTCAATGCAGGAACATGACATTTGCAATTTATTAAGAGATTTTTGTCTTATAGCATAGTTAAACTTTACTAGATTATAGCTTTAAAATTAAAATTTAAAATTTAAAATTAATTATACACGGTATGAATATGAATGATATATTTAGATTATTCGAGCACATTTTCCATGAATAATTTAATCGAATGCAAGTTGACTTAAAGGACATTTATATACTAGCAAATAAAATTTAACTTCTTACTTGGTTAAGCTGAATTTTAAATTAAGCTAAATATAAGTAGATAGAAATTGATTCCACCAAAATTTTTGCGAGCACCAACAACTGCTCCATCGACAAAATATGTAAGTCATAAACATGTTTAGTTTTTATCTGGCTTGCCTGATATCAAAAAGTTCATTTAACTTTACTAGAAGCGGAAAAGTTGCAGCATTTTCAAAACGCAAAATAAAAAATAATAATGTCATTTATATTTTTAGAAAACAAAAGATATCTATTACCATTTTACTTTACTTTTATTCTCTTCGTACTTCAGACAAAATTAAAATTTTTCTGAAAATTACTGTTCTTGTATAAATTTCGTATTGTAAATAAATCTAATCTGGTTATGAACTTAGGTAACATCAGCTATATACAAAATTGGACTTGTTTAGAACATCGGCTTTTAATTCCTTAGCTTGTTGTTATATCTCAGTTTAATTACTTTGTTACTGGAGTTTTCTGATTAAAATTCATATGGTTTTTGCATGGTTGAAATATTATAATAAATTTTCATCCATTAAACATATAAGCCAAAAGTATTTTTCACAAGTTTCAAAGAAAGCTGAAATGCACAATTTCTCCAACTTGAATTAAACAAAATTTCTTATTTTTGGCTAGCTGCATCAGGATTTTTAAATTTTAAATGACGTTTCTTCAAAAGATTTTTAAAAACCATTGCTATTTGTTCCGTCCATAATTTTTTAGTAATTCTGTTGATCTGCGCACTGGATTAATTACTAAACAAAGAGCAACAAACTTACGTAGTCCATATTTAAAGCCCAGTCTCGATTTAAACAATTAAAAAGATTAAATTTATGCTTAAACTGACATTTGATTATACAACAGCGCACTCTATAATTTTGAAATAGCATAGGTCGACGGTAAGGCTTCAATAATTTCAATTCAGCATTAGGTATACTTATATAAATTTAAAAGCTTCGGCGGTCTTGTGCTATCTAATCTGAGTTATTAAGTATTATTTTTGTTTTATAATATATATATTAATATTCATAACAACGATACATTAGACATTATTATTACAAATACGAAACATTCTAAGTAATGCAATAGCGCCGCAGGCGAAAATTGTTGAATAAATCATGTTCTGGTTATAAGAGAATCGCAGTTTTTCAAAAAGCTTTAAAGAAGTTTGATAAAATTTTTGAAAATTTTAATAAAATTTTGCTTTTGATAATAGGCTAAAATTGGTTCCGGTTCCGGTACGTTTTCAAAAACCGGAACCGGAACCGGAACCAAAAAGTACCGGAACCGGAATTCCGGTCGATCCCTACAAAATAGTATACGTATAATAGGAAACAAGATATTTTACGTATATATTCCCTCACACAGCTATATATTTTCACTATCAAGTACGACTTAGGAAAGCTTTCACACTTCATTTAGCTTTGAGGAAAACGGGAAGCCCGACGTTTCCTTGTTTTAATTTTGAACAGTTTGAAAACGCCTCCAACAATAAAGAATTCGTCAGCTATCCACTGGAATCAAACAATGAAAGGCACTGTCACTCATCCCTGGAGCTAGAAAGCTCAAAATGGAAGCATGATCCATCTTCCGAGTGATGAGTTCAAAACGAACATTTTTGTTCCGCTTTCACAGTCATATGACTACTACAGTTTATAACAATCGACACACCTGAACAAAAACTACCTTAACAAACTTAGTCATAGGCAGGTCTAGTAGTATATAACTCACAAAAGGGGAAGGATTTCCTACCAAAGGAAAGCCTTAAATCCGAGCCAAGTCTGAACAACAGAAATACTACACACGCTTCGACAGAAAAATTTAAACAAAAAAAACTAAAACTCAAGGAAAAAAGTAAACCATAACAGTTGAAGCCGTTTGAACTCACAACTCACTGGACTGGTAAGCACCACATAGTGTGACCCGCTAATTTACTGAACCTATCACTGGCAGGGCTGGCATCATTTTAGGAAGGGGGTGCGGGGTGGGCACCCCTATTTTGGCAACCCCACTTTCTGGCTGTCGTCTGAAAGTGTCCACGAAGACTTTCAGCTCAAATTTTAAAAAGTTTTCTCAATTTTTAGCTAATTTATGGGCCCATTTTAAGCTTTTGTAATTTATTTTAATTTTTAAGCAATTTTTGCGTTAGCTTAAAATGCAATTTTTTCGCTAAGCTTGGGTATATTTTTGTCTTGAACTTCCCCCCACTCGCTGCAACGCGAGTTGTCTTCTACTTCACCCGCTCTTCGCTGCCTTACTTAAAGCAGCCTGTGTAGCGTCAAGTTACCGTAATCTCCTTTGCAGCAACTGGCTGTTTCACAAAGTAGAGGCAAGAGTGCATAATTCTCTTATATATTAGAAGAAGAGTAAGCCACTAGAGGGCTCCTCTTCTTGGCATTGCGTAACGGTGCTCCGACCACAATACGCGAATGTTCCCCCGTTTGGTGGGGGGGGGGTCGCCAAATCATACCCCCTCCCCGTTTGGTGGGGGGGTAGGCAACAGCCAATCAGATTGCAGAAACCCCCTCCCCGTTTGGTGGGGGGGTAGAGCAGACTGGTTCTGGCTTTTGAAAAAGGGTCCCCGTTTGGGGGGGGGTCGACACAAGAGGTCCCCGTTTGGTGGGGGGGTATGCAAAAGGGGTCCCCGTTTGGGGGGGGGGGGGGTCACAAAAATTGGTCCCCGTTTGGGGGGGGTGGCCAACAGCCAATCAGAATGAGCAAAACTTAGCCTGCTTGAGCGACCCCCCCCAAACGGGGACCCATTTTCGAATAGAACAAAAACTACCGTAATCCTCTGCTCTACCCCCCCACCAAACGGAGGGGGGGTTTCTGCAATCTGATTGGCTGTTGGCTACCCCCCCACCAAACGGGGACCTCTTTTTGAATACCCCCCCACCAAACGGAGGGGGGGTATGCTATGTCGATTTGGTCGACCCCCCCCCAAACGGGGGAACATTCGCGTATTGTGGTCGGAGCACCGTTACGCAATGCGAAGAAGAGGAGCCCTCTAGTGGCTTACTCTTCTTCTTAATAATAGTGCAATTATGCACTCTTGGTAGAGGCTAACTGGTTTGCACGAAACACGAAACTGCAACTGACTGACTAGACTCAGAAGTTGGCTTTTATATTGTGAAGTTAGCACCGGCAGGAAAGATATAAATTATGATCGAAATGCTAAGCCTAAGTAATTTAGTGATACATTTTGTCAAACGCTCAGCGTTTTTCTGTTCTCTTGTCTAAAATTAGTAGGTCAGTTAGCTAATAGGCATTATTCGATATCTTTGAGTAGATCTGGGGCAGCTGTATTCGAAGTTTGGGCGTGAGCAGTTGGGTTCGAGTATTTGGGGGAATTATTGCCAAACTTGGGTAGGATTCTCTGTCGCTTGTCGGCTTTTGTCGGGGGTTTGGTGCTTGCTCTAATTTGTTCGTTTCTTGCTTTGACTGAGCTTTTGTATTTTTCTAACTGCTATCGTTGAGTTTGCGTGAATTTAATAAACCGTTGTAATTGCTAAATTGAGTTTCAGTCGGTCATGTCCGTCCAGTTCTCCAACATCACACACCACCGGTATTCACCTGTATCTTAGGATTCTAATCTAACAATCAAAAACAGACAACAGTATTTTAATAACTTCCGTAGAGTCAAACTTCACAATATCACTTCATAACCACATATGTGCCAAAATGATTGTGTGATTGTTGCATAATTGTTACGTACTCGCACACATTTTCTAGAAACTTTGAGAAACGTGTTAAGGTGTTAACTAATGTTGAATTCGTTACGTTAGCATATTATGCTGTCAAAATATTCCTACTGATATGTACCCAAGTAAACACATGAAATTCCTATATTAGTAGTGCATGCGATTTCTGCCAGGCTAGGTTCAAATACTTGCTGCTCATCAGTGGAGAAGTGGAGTACTGAGTCCTTTAGAATGTTTTGAAAAAGATTTGTACAAAATAAGTGAAGGATAGTTTCGCCGCCATGTATGCATACGCATACGTATGCATATGCGTATGTCTGGCTAGAGCCTAAACTAAGCAGTTCCTCGCCCTTCCAATTCCCTTTCCTCAACCAAACCAAACCTAACCAAATTCTCTAACCAATATATAGTTTTCGAAACTGAAGAAAAAGAATACCCAGCTCAGAATTTGGCAAAATTTGCTTAAACAGGTATTTATATATAGTTATCTATATTGGTTTTGCAACCTCACTTTCACCCATACTACTTTTTCATGCTCCAGAAGATCATTTTATTTCTTGCAATGGTATATTATATAATATTCTATTTATTAAATTTATTATATGTTGATATTATTATCCATAATTTCAGCAAATTATGCTCCTGCGGATCCAGTCAACTGTGGCATCTTCCGCTGGCAACGGCTATCCTATTTTTCCTTCTGCGAGACGGCGGCTGCCAGGCCAATGTGACTGACGGCGGAAACCGATACAAACTCTGCCCGCCTGGCGGTCCCACCTTTCAAGTTTCCTGGAGCCTAGCCTGTGAGCTCAGACGAAAACGCAGCATCCCAGATGCAGCACAACGTCATCTGCTATGGAAAAGAAGTGATTTATTATACCATTTCTTATTAATATATTTCCACTTTTCCATAAATAAACTTATACCTTTTCTCCAAACAAACAAGAACACAACCTACAATTGTGTAACTAACACAACATACACATTGTTTGTATATATTCACGAGCTAAAGCACGTTCACAAAGAATAAAGGGGCGTACCCCAGTTTTGACCAGTTACTGACTCGCACAGATTTGGCTCTGACAACAGAGCGCATGCCACTCTTGCATAATATTATGTAATACTGGTATTACGTACATACTATCGTCCACTATTGCCGACTGTACTGTACTGTATTATTGTAGCAGTTGTGGCCACTGACAGTCCCTTTGCACAGTTTGCCGTACAGCGAGACGATGGGGTGGACTGGAGACGACCCACACTAGAAGAGATTCAGAGTATCTGCTGCAAGTATGGATGTCGCTCAAAGGACCTTGTCCCATTCTGTACACCATTTTACTGAATTACTGGCCCTGGTGTATCAACAACCAGCCGAATAAAACAACAAACGTATTATAGGTGAAAAATGAACACTGGTATTGTACATCTAGGAAAGCATTATTTATTTGTGTGTGTACAAAGCTGTTTTGATTAAATCTATATTTGTGGAAGTTACTTGAAGCCACCTCAAATGGTTTCTGATAATGTGGGGGCTCAGCTACCTGTTTGGAGGACACACACAGACAAGTGCTCTTGCCAAATCGGTCGCTCCCTTTCGAGCATACCGACCCGATTTTGGCGACGGTTGGAAAATAAAAAATTAAAGTGCGACTGCGTCGGGGAGTATTGAAGATTCCCACATTTTCGGCGGAAATGTGGAGGAAATGCTATTTGGGCAACTTAAAATTCAAGTTCAGATGATTTCAATTTTTTTCATAGACTAATGTGGGTCGTATCAGTAAAATTAATCTTTCAGTCAAGTCAAATCAATCAAAGTTTTTTGAAGAAGAAAAGGATCCATAGCTAGACATTTTCAATTTTCAAAGCGCAATGACAGACAAATTAGCCATCGTTTCAGTGATTTACTATTTTAGTATTAACGTGTAGGGGTTTATTACATCCTATATGTTGACGTCCATTTATGCTTGAATGAACATAAACTAGCACAGTAACCAACGTGATGTTAGTATTAGACATTATGAGTGCGACAGGACATCTCCTCTTTCGCAATCCAAAATCACATGTATTAATATCATTTTCTTTTCACTACACTAAACTTAATATTTGCTTCGACACCGGAAAATTTTTTATATTGGCGACAGTTTTTGGTGACGAGAGTACAACAATTAGCATTTCTTACCGCACATTCTTAGTATGGAAAAATGCAAACAGCTTTCAAATAAACTACTGGGTTTTGGCTACCGGCCCAAAACAAAGTTAAAACCCCAAGAACAAATCCCCATCAGAACAAAATTTTGTTCTCAATTTTTTCATGCATTTGTATCCTGCACTCGGTAACTACGGCTACCTCACCTAAAATTAAAGTCTGACCAACAAAGTAGGGTTCGAAATTTTGTTTATACTGAAATTTTGTTTACACTGACTTAGCGGTACATTTTTGCTCAGCAGCGTAAATATTTTCTGAACCGTAATGGCATGAACTTTCCTTTGGTTGAAAAAGAATTCCCCGAAAGAGGCAGATTTTTGAGGTTTTGAAAAATCAGTAGATACCAGGAACAAGCCGTTTGGTGGAAAATTATCACATGCCTCAAACAAAGTGTATTCCAATATGTAGTTATCTTCGAAACAAACTGAGATAGTTATTTAATTTTTCGATTTTCAACATCCTTTGACCTTTACCGCTTTTACAACTTTGACTGAAAATATTATTCGTGACTTTCTCTATGGAAAAATTTTCAAGTTAGATTTTTAGAACCGCATAAGTGTCAGGTTTCATGTTATCTATGTGGCTTTTTAAAATCTGAAAGCTAAATTTTTCGAAAAACACCCCTGTTTGACCCAAAATTTCAGCAACACGAATATAGCGTAAGTTTGCAAAAATAGATTAATTTTAATCTGAGCAATATCGAGCAGTATGGCTACCAAATCTGAATAGACTCTGAACCCTCAGAAAAGCAACCAGATAAATAATTCAACAAATATGTAATTCATTAATGTACGTCTTTTTCCCAAGACTGTCTCCGGTCAGAAAACATAGTCCTGGCTTATTCCGTGGCAATTTTTTATGGGGGGCTTGATGCCCTCCTCTATCGATGTGGGGCTCACCCAAACCGGGGGAGCATATTTTTAAAAAAATTTTTCGAACTTTTGTGGGTTTTTTGTGTATAGACTGCAAAATTTTAGGGGTTTTTAAGCTAAAATAGCAAAAAATTTAACTGAAAATCCGGCAAAGCCGGAAAAGTTTTGAAAATTTAACGTAAAAATGGTAAAATTTGGCAATTTTTGGGATTATGAGGGGAGGTCGCCGAATGGGGGGGGCAACCTCCCCCCCCCACTAGGAATAAGCCAGTAGTCTCGTACATACTTTGCCTTCAGTTTGAGATACTCCTGTTGCTCGAGATGAGCCTCTGGATGGGCCTGGACCTGCCGTAAGGAATTTTCCACAGTATGTGACAGCAAGGCAAACGCCCGGTTCTGAAATAAAGTTAGTCGTCAAGTCTAGCTGCCCATATTTAAACAACAAATAAAACATCTTTAAGGGTTTAACAGCCTCTCAAATAAATACACGTCTACAAACTACGCCGTAGTTCTGAACAGGTCTGTAATGTTTATCATCATTGAGGCGCCAACAGAAAACAGTTACACAAGAAACCAAAATGTGGGAAAAAAACCAAACGAAAAGAGCAAAAATGCGTAGCTCAGGCGGCAGAAGTGAAATTTTAATACAATTTAACAGAGTCTGAGCTTGAAAATACATAAAAAGGTACATCCATTCTTCGCAAAATCAAAATAGAAAGCCGTAAACATTGTGACAACTATTCAGGTAGGAGCTACCTATGTAAGGAGGAAAGGGCTAAAAGGTTGTAAAGGAGGAGAGAAATGGTGCCAGAAACAAAAAATACCTCTAATCAACGCGTGTAATGAATCAATAGATTTGTAAAAAATGATTGACCAGAACTGATAAGAAGTAAGCAAAGTAGGTATGAAAATCTGACTAACACTAATTAACAATTAATATAGTTATCACCTTCTGACTAGCATCCCACCAATGCTTTGCCAGGGCAAAGGATAGTTCGGGTCGGTCCGAGGGCAGGGACGAGTCCCCGATACGATCTGGATCGAAGCCCAACAGTCGAATCAAGATTTTCTGAGACAGGGCCTGCAAAAGGACTTAGTCACATCAAAAACCTACAGCTACTGATAACAACAATAATGAACTATATAACATATATACATAGTTTAAACCTCAAACTATTAAATTACCTAATTAAAGATTACCTAATTAAAGAAATTTAACTGCCACTCCAGCCGTATAATAGCCCCAGTAACTTAGCTAACAGCAAGCTGTGACTTGGGCTCAATGGAGCCGCCATGTGAGAAATCTCATGCACATTGGCCCCATTAAATGAAAGCTCTCACAGGTGTTCCCTGGCATCCTTCTGGTCAACTGCGCTAAATGGCTTCCAACTTAGCGGGGCATGACTAATCCTACCCCTTTCTGTTTTTATCTTTAGTCATGTCAGAGCTGGATACATCCAGTTCTTGCATTATGCTGTTTAGCAGGCGGACCTTTTCTACATATTCCGGGGTCCCATTTCTGTGGTCTGTCTTGCTGGACCGTGAGCGTGGAGTCCTGTATGGGCACGCTTTGCCGGCGCTAAGGAAGAAGAGGAAGAAGACGCTCTGACTTACAATATTGCCATTTTTGCGACAAAGGGCAGCGAATTTCAACCAAGGCGTGAGCATTTCCTGCGGCTCCATTACCAGAGATCGAATGCGCAACAGCTTATGCCAGTCTTCAATGGAGTCTTGACAGCCCTAAACTACACAAAAGATGTTGGACAAGGAATTAGACTACGTTATATACCTAAAGGTCTGATTCAGTTAGAATACTCTGGCTTATTTCTAGGCCAAAATTAATCAGCAGATAATCCGCAAATTTAATTGATGGAAGGCCATAACAGAAGATGAATCCAACAGTGAAGAGAGGAAAAAATGGAGGGATATGCGCAGTTATAGCGATATCAATTACGATTAAACCACAATACAATAAATTATGAATATTAAAAACAGTTGTGTATCCCGAAGCACTTACATACATTATGAGAATAATAATAGCTGAATACAACAAAGACGAAAACCAATGAAAACTGTTTTTCATAAGCCATGAATAGTAAAAAATTAGCACATTTTTAGCAATTTATACACTAATATTACGAAATCTATGTACCTAGATTATTTTATTTCTACAGTCATTTTTGTCTCCTCCAGGAGCAGCTAACCTGCAGTCTGTCCCACCAAATCTGCTTAATGGCCGGTCGGCGTTCAGGCATCAGCTTATATTGCATTGTCTCTTCCAATTCTGACAAAATCTGAACATTCACCATCGTATTATAGGCACGATTGTAGCTTTCCGCAGCCCTAAAAACGATAGACAGTCGACAGCTAAATTCAATAAAATTTGTTATAATGCACGTGGTTATAATCTTAAGTCACGAAAAAGGATAAATGCTAGTTTGTGTCAAAACTACAATAGTATTCATATTAGAATTTACCAAATAATATCAGATTTGGTCTTCGTCAAAAGCAAGGAGTACTGATAGCTCGGGATTGCTGTAAAACCCCAACAGTATGTCCCTACCAAAACAGTGCCCCATATTCCTCACTTAAAACAGAATTCTTCGGCCCCAAGAACCGACACATCATTTTGTCCCCTGATTTGAATTAAGCTTGATACTGACTAAAAGACTCAATTTTTCTGAGATTTGAAACCTTCTGGCGAAACTTTCTGCCGTTTGTAACAAAGCGTTCATAGCTTCAGTTTTCTAACCACCATAGAATAGGTTACATACCCATACGTACTTGTAAACGAAACACATTCACGACGTCTACTAAAATATAAATACAAGTGACCGACAAAACCTTACATTAATTTCTCAGCTAAATCAAGATACAACTTACACAGCAGTTAATCCAGTGTCCAACAGATCACGTGCTTTGTCAATATGACTCTGCGCGTTGACATATTGACCTTTGTGTAGATTCAAAATAGCCGCATAAAAATTGCCATCAAACGATGAAGGACTGATCAATTTGCTATATTTTTCCACATTCGACCAATCCCCTAAAATTAGTCAACCATTAAATTTGATGAAAGATGAGAAGGGAGCATAGAATCGACCTTTTTTCTTAGTATTAGTAAGATTACACAATGATATCATTATGTACTCTTGGTATTAGGAAACAAGTTAAGGGATACGTATACGTTGTGCTATTTCTACATTCACTGTTTTAAAGTACATATTACATTGCAAAATGAGAACAGTAAATTGAAGCAATTAATCTAATTTCCCGGTTTCACGAGAACGAACCTAATCCCCAGGCAGCAGCGGATGCGATTCGGGCAATTCTGGCCTGTTTATCAGCATTGCCGGATTCCCAACAATCCTTGGCCAGGACATGAAGACGTTCCCTAGAAAATGCTTAGAATCAAAGAGCTTACAAAATCTTTACCACTCTTTTTACAAAAATTAGAATATAAGTGCTGAGTTAATTGGTGGTCGTGTCAGTTGGTGCCGAGTCGGGATGGCCGAGTGGTCTAAGGCGCTGGTCAGAAAGAGAAAATTTTAGAACGATAGGTACCAATAAGAACATACACATAGGCCAATAAGAAACATAATATATTCTGTGCATAAAACATCCTGGGGTAGCGATTACCATGCATAAACAAGCTACCCAAAATACTGAGGGTACAATAGATAACAAATATGAATCAACCCCTACGATGTGATACAGACACAGTCACACAGGTTAGGTGCATTCACTCGCTGACCACTCTGCCAGACTGATACTAGTATTCGGCGGGCGTCGTCAGTGGCGTACCGACATACTAGTTGCAGCTTTAGGTTTTTTGAGCCCCCTGATTGAAAAGAAATTGAAAAGCGTTTCTGCCCTGTGGTCCCATTCACACGTGTTGTTTAGTGTTTACATGCAAACAAAAAACATAGACCCTGACCTCATTGCTGAGACAGGTATGAGTAAAGTAGAGAGTATTTCCAGGCAAGCCTGGTAAGTAGTACGCACAAGGCGTAATATATCTTGAAATAAGTCAAATAAATACCATACATTCTTAATTAATTAGTAAATAATGTGTTCTTACGTTATTTTCATCAGTAAGTTGGAATTTTTCTTTGATCCATGTTTGCTGTTTAAGTGTTTTGTCTAAGCTGCGTAAGAACATCTTCTTTGAATGTCCTCTATTCAGACAAGTTTCAAATAGAAGTTCCAATCTTACGATCGGTGGTTCGATCCCTGAGGCTGCAAAGCTTTCTCGATCCTAGCCAACCCAGGTATCCATCCTTTACTGGTCGGTAAATGGGTACCCCACGGTGGAATGTAACAGGAGTCTGTGTAGAAGAGCAGCCCCCCCCCGTCCACGGATGCAGTCATCAGTTGAGGTGACACTCCTGGCTCTACGGCTGAGAATGCGGGGATGAGCACCGGCACCCCATGTCCTGTGGCAGGACGGAGATATTTTCAAAAATAAACCTTTATCTTTTTCTACCTTAAATTATATGTCAAATCTATAGTGGAATCTAATTTACAGTAAATTTAATTTCAGACAAACCATTCAGCCATGGCTTCTAGACAGCGCATTCTTCCCAGATAAATCTCAAAATCTTCCGGCTTCTGTTGCTGACTGGTCTCATAGGCCTCCAGGGCATTTTCCCATTCATGCAACTTTTCAAACCACTTTTCACGAATCTAAAGTAAGAAAAAATTGCATAATAACGCACATAATGCAAATGCATGAAAAAATTCAATACAGCATCAAACCCAGAATCTTATTTTTGACCAAAAATCAGAAATTTGACAACCTCTCAGACAGATTAAAATCTGAATTTTCTACAAGACTGTTCAGAACAGGTCTGTAATTATATCATCATTAAGGTTGTTTGCTAGCAGGGAATTTATTGTGCTTTTTTGCGGAGAGGGGGACCACTCGTGTTTCCTCTGCCAGCGGGAAAAGAAATTTTCGAGAGGAGCAGCTAGGTGTAATATCAAGATTTTTTCAAAGTCACCACAATATGTGCTAAAATTAAATGTTTTAAGGTTAAAAGTACGCACCGAAGCTGGAAAGTTCCTGAAAAGTTGCCATCTCTTTTGCAAAATTTTGGACCAGCCCTTTCAGGTTCCGAGAACTGAAAAGGCAATGGGTGAGCCAAAGCCGGAAGGGGGAAGTAGAGAAAGTATTTTCGTCCTTCTTCCCCCCCCCTCAAAAACCATTTAGCAGCCAAACCCAGAAGACGTAAGCCATCAAAATTTAAAAAACAGAAGAAAAACAAGCAAAAAGTTACAGAAATGAACAAGCTTCCGCTTCCAAGCAAACGAACAGACAAACCTGCTTGGAAACTTTATTCTTCTTGGCATATTCCACTACACCAACTGAACCTTCGTGGAGACTCAGCTTGTTGTTAATGCTACAAAGAAATATTTACCACAAAACCTTTGTTTCGGCTTTTTCTAATGAAAACCCTATTCTGACTTTTTCTATATTTATCTAAACAACCTATGTAGTTGATCTAAGTTCTGGGAAAAGTGAAGTCACTTGCAGTTGCTACTTTGAGATATACGTACGCATATTTTCATTCGAAAGCTTTTTACGCAGGCCTTTAAACTGCAAATAGCAAAAGTATCAGTAAGGTCGCAAAGAAAAGCTGCTGATACTGACTCTTCTCAAACTGCACAATTTTACTACCACAGAATATTACCACTTCCACTACCTTATTAGTGCTTCAAGAATATCCGAGCTGACACCGTCATGGAATTCCAGCTCTTTGTATCGCAGGGCCTTCGCATAGGCTTTGGAACTGAGGGCCCTCTCACCGAGCAGCTTCTTCCGCACCGGCAGCGGACCCTAAACAATTATAGGACTATGCACACAGAACATAATAAAACGTTTGAAGAACAAAAACCGATCAAAAATATCTTATTGTAATCATAAAAAACGCCTGCCATGCAGCAACTTATGAACAAACTTGTATTTTCTACGAATCCGCCTGCCAGCCCACGTTTACTTCATTTTCTTGTTTCACACGTAGACTATGTATATACATATATAGATTCTTAAGATCGAGGTTTTGCTTCCCAGAAAATCACAACTTTTAAGCAAAAATTTTAATCTCAAAAAATTTTGAAAAAACCTTTTCAGAATGATCCATAAATTCGGCCAAATTTAGAATAGTCTGAGTGATTTCCGGGATGTCCTGAACCATCAAAGCCTGCTCCAGACACAGTGTCAGAGAATTCTGTGTATCTTCTGGCAGCTCAGTCCAACAGGACATAAAGGAGGCATTGAATAAATCTCTGAAAAGCCATGTTCAAACTCAACTAATAAAATTGCTAACTAAAAAATAACTACACTACACATAATGCGTAACAGTATGACAATCATCACAATATTAAAGGGTGAAGCAAGGTCCCAGAAAAAATAAGCCAAATCCCCTCACCGCTTTTCTATTTAGGTAGCGCGTCCAAACGGGGGTGGGGGGGTTGTGTTTAGCTTAATTTGTTTCTGCAGAAGATGTACATGCTCAGGCATAGGCTATTTCCCAAACTCATGATTAGCACGCCTACTATGCTTGAACCCGACCCTTCTCCTCCCCCCCCCAGCTACGTAGAGATGTGGTCAACTGTGGGGGGATAGAGAGTAAACAGATTGTTTATTACTAGAATTAGATGATTGGCCTTTTCTTGCCACGGCAGCTGTTAAATTTTGGGTCGCGACATTTCGCCCATCTTTACCTATGGGCGTCTTCAGGATCATCTGAACAGGCAAGATCCAGCAATCAAGCTAACAACTGAACTAGAGGATAACAACAAGTTGGCATTCATGGATGTCGAAATAACAAAGACTAATGGAGGTATCCAGACATCAGTGTATAGGAAAAAGACACACACAAACAGATATCTACACTACGAATCAAACCATCCGAAGTGTGTGAAAAGGGGAATAATAAGATGCCTTCACAGTAGAGCTACAGCTGTATGCCAAGAACCACAGTT
The DNA here is from genome assembly GCA_030248195.1 of Trissonchulus latispiculum. Classification (NCBI taxonomy): domain Eukaryota; kingdom Metazoa; phylum Nematoda; class Enoplea; order Enoplida; family Ironidae; genus Trissonchulus; species Trissonchulus latispiculum. The sequence goes on from JASAND010002376.1 coordinate 47,217, forward strand.
GAGAAGAAAAGAAGAGAGCACCCTAAGGAAAGCATTCCAACAAAACGGCTATCCTGCTAAAGTAATAAGGGATGCAATGTCTACTCGAAGAGCCAGGCCAAGGCCAGAGGAGAAAGCAGAGAAACTAACGGTTGTCCCTTACGCAGGTAGAGACACCGACAAACTGAAGAGAATATGCAGCTCTTATGGTGTAAAATTAGTGTTCAGCAGTCGCGACACATTGAGATCCCGATTGTCCAAGCAGGGACCAAACGGATTCGAGGTCAGAAATTGTGTGTACGAGGTGCCTTGCAGTGACTGTGACAAAGTCTACATTGGCCAAACAAGCAGACCTCTAAGTCAAAGACTGAAAGAACACAAGAAAGCATGTGAGAAAGGTGAAGTATACAAAAGTGGAATAGCAGAACATTGCTGGTCAAATGACCACGGAAACTGGGGAGAACTTAAAGTGCTAGCAAAGGAACAAAACCTGAGAAAGAGAGAAATCAAAGAGACGATAGAAATGAAAAAGCGGGGAATACGGGCTTATAGTCAACCAAGCATTGATATAAGTGACATCTGGCTATCAGAAATTGGACTCTAACGCAGGCGGCAACATCAAAGAAAGGTCTAATGCACAGCCTTAGTGTAATAACAGAGTACACAGTACAAGTACATTGTAACAGTGTACACACTAAGTGCAATTGAAACTGGGAGAATACAATAAGTATAAGTTCCAAGCAAGTAAAATTGTCCCCTGGGTAGTATAGTGATAATGTTACACAGGAGTGGCGCGTACGGTCCCGGATCAAATCCCCGACAGCCCTCTTAAGGGCTACTAGCCTGAAGACGCCCATAGGTAAAGATGGGCGAAACGTCGCGACCCAAAATTTAACAGCTGCCGTGGCAAGAAAAGGCCAATCATCTAATTCTAGTAATGACACGACGCCACGAAGAACGTACAGATCAGATTGTTTATTTAATTACTGTCATAATGTCATAATATTTCACCTACGCCAGCTGTTTTTTACGAATGTTTAGCAAATTGACAGAAACCAACCAGCTGGATTTCAAGAAAGGCCACATCGTTAAACCACCGATAAGCTTCCCAGAACATGGGACTAACTCCTAAAACTTATTGTAAAACTCGTTCGCAATTTGCAATTCAGAGGTTTTAAGCTTGCAGCCGCTCTATCTAACAGCAAAAATTTATTATTGGAATAAATAATAACTAATTTAAAATTAACTAAATCTGCTACCTAGCAAGCGGATGATAGTCTTTAGCCACAGTGGTACAGGATCTGAGAGCGGGAGAGGCAGAATGCCGCAACAGTTGTAGGCTCAGTTGCTTCAACCATTCAATCCAGTCGTCCTTAGACACACAACGATTCACCGCCCAGTACTGAAAATATACAGGAAAAAATCAGGGGGCGTTTCAAAAGACGCTCCTAAGCTTAGTAGCGCTCCTAAATCGGGCTTAGGCAGCCAGCAGTTTTGCGGATGCCGTTTCAATACATTCTCCTAACTTAGGAGTGGGTACTACCACTCCTAACTTCTCCTAGGTTAGGAGGATCTCAGTGTAAATTTAGGAGAATTCTTCTGAACAGCCCACTAGCTAGCTCCTAAATATCCTCCTAAGTCCGCTCCTACGTACCGACCTAGGAGAATCTTTGAAACACCACCCATGTCTCCTCCTCGACCACATGATTGTCAAATCAAAAAGGAGGAAAAAGATTGTGAACAAGCAGTTTTCAAAAATAACATAAGAAACAATAAGAAGTAGAAACAAAATTTATATCGAGAAATAGGTAGAAGTTTTACATGCAGTCTGTGCAACTACAAAATTTACAGCATTAAATGTTAGCTCTCCATCCACTACATTGACTTCAATTCCTTCGCATGGCTTTCATATTGTTTTGACTTTAATTCTTAACCAAGCTATCCAAATTCAACCCTTCTAGCACAGAAGATGTGAAGAATGTCAGCTGGTGCAAGCAGCAGTAATTTTAATTTTTACTAATCTCATCTCTAATCCACAAAAGCACTACGGAAAAAAGTGCCCAAACAGAAAAAACAAACCCAAAACCACTACACAGAGCGCCGAAAACCAACCTGTGATAAACTATGTATGTCACATTTGAACTTCTTGCTGGCCGTGTCCACTTTGACATTGGTTTCTTCGGCCGTCTGCTGGCGCCGTTTTTCCTGACGTCTCTTATAGATGGCATCATCATCCTCTGTGATAATGCCTTTCTGAAAAAAAGCTGACAAAATGTTGTTTTCAATGAGTTAGCTGACATTTAAATTTAATGATTAATGCCAAAAAAGTCTGCTAGTATTTTTGTATCAAGACTGTCTGTCCGCTTTTGCAATTAAAAAACACAAAAATGCCCAAATATTAGCATACATTTTGCACCAGAGAAATCAGCTGAGCATAACGCTGAGCACTCAGTCGATAGCGCTGTATCAGGGCGTCAACAGTGGGCTGAAAGATCAGGTACTCGGGTCCCATCTGAATAACCATGGAACAGAGGAGGGTCATGGCAGACGACTGAAGATCCGGTTCGTAGAGGACTCGCATCAGCGGATGAAATATTCGACTGGCATACTGGGATAGAGTCAGGTAGTCGGTGAATCCGTCCAGGGTTTCCACGGCTTTGCTAAAATCATAAACAATAGATAGAAAAAGCACTAAACCAAGAGGAAATTCAAAGCGAAAACCTGAATAAGACCGAAAAACAAGGACAAAATGGTAAAGGTAAAAATAATGAACAATATCATGAAAATATCCGCAGAAGTTCTGGGGATTTTCATGATATTCCAGATAGAAAAAACCCTAATAAGCAGTACAGTGCAGTAGTGAACAATTCTCGAATTTTTGCAAAACACTTGAGTGTAAACCAAACGCTTTTAAACTTACACTCTCACGCCAATAGGATTTTCCGTGCTATCAATCAATTTGACAATGGGCGGAATAACCAGATGCAGATATTCTTCTAGGATGGCACTGCATGCTTTCAGGGCTTCCAAAAGCTGAAATGCAACAAAAGAACAAAAAATATATCATAAACACACTATCTCAATTAAAACAAACATTAAAAGACAAGCTTTAAAGACTGGTCAAAATTTAATATTTAATTCAAATCTAGAGTTTAGTCACGTCACACATACATATGTGCATAATCCCGGTTTACCTTGGAAACCACTTTCTTTTCACAGCTACTATCATGAGAGAACACTTTGAGCATATGCGGCATTAGGTCAGGAATCTCTGGCTTAAAATCAGCTCCTAACGCTTTGGCTATCTTTTCGACCAAAGTTATGATGGTCAAGCTCATGGTACTGCGTGGAGTCCACATTTCCTGTAACAGATCACAAATGAGGTAGAAAAAAGATCTGATTTATACACAGCAAGTACATAAATCGTAGGAAAGCTATTATTATAGCTAAATTATGCTCACATATTCAGAAAAGCTCTCTCCAGAAAAAGAAAACAAACTGGGCAAGAGTTAGTATCATTCCTCATTCACTTACCATTTTTTATGTCATGTCAAAACTTACGCAAGTTGTTATAAATAGCAACCAACACCTACACTTTCAGGAAACTACAAAATTAATGAATGTTTAAAACAAGCAGATATGCAAGCAAACCTTTATCAAGGCAAAAATATCACGCAAATAAGGCTTGATGTGCGACTTCACAATCTCAATCAGCTTTCCCAGCTCCGTTATCAGAAACTAAAAAGTAACAAAGGCAAAATCTAAATATCAAATAATACTAAAACCAACAGCGCCCCCACAGCAATATCCCTCTTTTGTCATGGCAACTGTGAATGTAAATCAGCTTCAAATCAAGTTAAATCCATTTTATCAAAAATTAAAAAAGTAGTAAACTATCAAAAAACCGAAGGTTACAATCAACCAAATAACATCCTCAAAAATCGATCCAATATCAAGGTAGCCCCTCCCGCAAACTACTAACCTCTCTAAAGGTGGTATCACAGGACCTGATAACTTTGAGAAAGGAGGGGACCACCTGGTCAATATAGGGCATTGCCTTGACACCAAAGGCGCCGAAAATGAACATAATGGCTCGAACCACATTCGTGTGATGCTCCACCAGTGTGGGATCATGAATGATGCCCGTTAGACTGATGATGGCCAACACTGGATAGAATTCGTCCAGAGAACATCGTTCCCAGTGGAACCACTGGATTGTTTCTACAAAAATCTTTGACAATTAAAATCAACACTTAGTAATTAACACCAAGAGTACAGAATGATAAGAGTATGACAAGCCAAACACTCTATGCAGTGAAGGCCAAAACTACATATGCTATGAGCGCTATCGGCTGACCCCCCCCCCCACGAATTGACCCCCTCTCACACCGCCCCTATATGGATACATAGTCCCAAACAGGGGTCACTCACTCGCTTAGCATGTTTTTTTACATGCAAGTGTTAAATATACATTCTTAAACCCCCTCCCCACATTGGGCCGCTAATAATTTCAACGTGTAATTATGCAAAGCAGTGAGCGACCCCCGTTTGGAGCACGGGGGCGGTGTGAGAGGGGGTCAATTCGTGGGGGGGTCAGCCGATAGCGCGCATAGCAGTTTTGGCCTTCACTGCATAGAATGTTACGTTTGTCACACTCTTATCATTATGCACTCTTGTTAACACTAATTAACAAAAACACTGCTAACACTTTCAACAAAAAATTGTATTCTTTCCTAGCCTCTTACCACCAAAACGACTGGAGCAGCTTAGAGCGAGGGAAATTTTATTACAATCCCGACACAGCTTGGCGTAATTTTTCAACATCCATCAGGATTTAACAGATTTTAGTTGGATTCAAATAGCAGAATTTCATAGTGAAAGTGTGGCAGAAGATGAGACATGTGACAATGTCAGTTGACGGATCTGCCTCGGATAGGATTAGGAAAACTGTTAATTACTACAGTACAGCTCACGTCAAACTGCAATCCAGGCGAAGTGCCAAATCTGGCGAAATGTCGCGAAATTGGCGACATTTGGCTAAAAATGTCTCGAAATGTCGCCAAATCTTAGCGAAATGCCGCCAAAAATTAACGACATTTCGCGAAAAATATTGCAAAATTTGCTTTTGCAACTTCGTTGAAATTACAGTTTGACGTACTGAGCTGTATATACTGTAATTAGCTAAAACTAATTAGCAGTAAGGCGTTGAGTTAACAGTCTTTTTAAATCTCCAGGCCAAGTGCATTAGAATGAAAACCGACCAAATTTGTCGGGACAGGTAAAACTTTGACAAAACATCTTTCCAAGTACGGGTTTAAAAGTGGGAGTTTCCTCTATATTGAGCCACTTAATCAATTTTTCCATAAATGCATTTTTCGAGCAGCCCATAGAAAATTGTTCCCTAGCACTTAGCAGATAAGGATTTTCGTACAACCAGAAAAATGAACGTCCAAACTAATAGTATGCTACTCTGTCTACACTGAATGCTCTACTACGTTTTTCCTAATTATATTATATGTAATGGATAAAAATACAAAAAAGTACCCAATTTGGGATTGATGCTTTTAGGCTCAAACATGCTGAGGGCTAGTCCAGCACTGTTGGACACAGTATCCACCGTACCACGATACACACTGTACTTGTACGGGTCCAGGGCACCCAGTATTCCAAGAACCCGAATAGCCTAAGAAAAGACATAAAGAGCAAACTACTGATAGCAGTAAAAACAGAAAAAGAATTAAAGAACTATGATACTGACAAACTGCTGACTTGGTCATGCTTTCTTACGTTATTTTACTTTGTTACTTTATCAGATTTTGTTCTGCATACGGTGTTAAGGAGACGATAAACTAATACGAACTAATACGAATAGACTTTGGCTTCGAACGAAATGTTGTAGTTCCCTACGTAAATTGACCAACAAATGACACAATTAGGCTAGCCACCGTTGAATTCAAACGATAATCGTAATTAAATACAAAAAACAGTTAACAATAAACAACAAATTAAACAAAGCAACTCCGTAATAAATATTCACGTTTCGTCGCACATCACAAAATACATAAAATTTTGATGACAGCCGTCCAGCAACAGCAATTGAAGATTTTGCGTGCTATCTTTAACACAGCTATGAATTTTGGCATTAAAACAAAACTGTCGTTACCCGTACCTCGCGACGAATCTCTCTTTCTTGTTCAGTTTTCAAAAATTTCAGCATAATTTCTAGCAGATTCTGATATCTACGATAGGGCTCCACCACATAGCCAGTATGCTCCACTATCTGACCCAGGGTTCGCAGGGCAACCTAACACATGAAAATTACTGACAATCAACGTTGAATGGATTTATCAGTCGGTAAAATGAAAAACTAAAAAATGGCTAAACATAATCATGCAGCCAGCATTTCATTATTGAAAAAAACCAGTTCGCAGTTATTACCGTAAGTACGTATATACAAACTATAATTGATAATTCTGAATAAAGAAACTTCTTCAAAATGCCCCCCAAACAATTTCCTTTATTAATTTTAGCAGCGTTACTGCCCACAAACAAGAACTAGTACAGGAAAAATTGCTTGATGAAATTTATCAAGGCTAAGAAAGAACCTTTCGTTTGGCAACCGACGAATAATCCTGGAGTAGATCTATCAGAATTGTAAACAGTGTCTCCAGATGCTGTCTCAGCTCTTCACCACCAACCTGCAGACAACAGATAAATGTATTAATGGGCGGGCAGGAATATAGATAAAGATTTGTAGATAGGTATTTTCTAAGAGTTTATGTATCCCGTATTTATGTCATGTCAGGACTACAGAACACGTACAAGAGCAAAATAAATACGTAATGTAAAACTCGGGGCGGGGCGGGAGGGGATGTCTCCCTCCTATTCTACAATCTCCTCCTCCTCCGCCACTCGAGAAATCCCCTACATAAATCCCGATTTTCGCCCATAACCAAAGATTGCCAAATTTTACCATTCCGCCCATAAACTCCTGCAAAATTTTCCGTCTTCCCCGGAGTCTGAAAGAATTTCACTATGCTATCTTAAAAACACCTAAACTAAAATTAACCAATTTTTAACCACTCTTACACATATATAAATTTCAAAAATTGAATACCATTTTCGATGAGTCCCCATTGATGGCCCCTATGAAGCCCCTTCACAAGAATCACCAAACGCACACTGTCGCCATAAAAGCACAGGAAAAATCATTGATCTTAGTCACATACGCCATTATCTCTTATCTTTACGTATCGTCCAATTCAAGTCCATTATCAAACGTCCAGCTAACTCCACACACAAAGGACTTGCTTAATGCTAACTGTAACTGGATTCGTCAACATTTTATTATATATAGCCAGCCAAATCAAAATTCTGGATAAAGGATAAAAAGTGCGAAACCAACCTGAGCTATTTCCCCAATAGCCATCAGAATTGCCGTCGTAACGTCCGGATGAGAATCGGGCTCTTTCAGCTTTGTTATCAAAGTCTAAATAAAATTGAAACGATAAGAACAAAATAAGACTATTAAACCAATTAATGTAAATATTTAAATCTAATCTGAATTAATAAATTAAATGAATACAACGAAAAAAGAACACTTCGGTTATAATGTGTCATCAAAAAGATAGAAAAAAAGAGAAGAGCAGTGTCTTTGTTTCATCACCTTGAGAACTGTCTGCACGTAGGGTCGAATGAATCGAGGAGAATTTCCGACCAGCTGAACCAGCATTCGGGCGCTGTGCTCCTTGTTCCGCCCGATACCGCTGTGATCCAACTCCTTCAGAACCTAAACGTCAATTCAACAAAGCTTACAAAAACGGTTCAGAAAGCGAAAATGCTACAACAGGACCGCGAGCAAACATTTTTATCGCCAACTTCTGCTAACAAGTTGCACGCAAAGAAAAAAAAGTATATCAGATGGAAAAGTAGCAGTCGATACTCAAAGTAAACGGTGTAAATAAACATAACAACAACAGTCAATATTACCCACACTACACATTCATTACAAACATCTGATACTGGCATATTTTTACTGGGGTGGACCATCCGGTACCTTCCGCTTCACATTTGAAAACCCCAATAAATGCCAACCATGACCCCAAAAAATCCATTTTTACCCTAAATATAAAAAATTTCGGTTTCGCCGGAATTTTAACGAAATTGTCACTATTGCTAAGATTAGTCATCTTTAGCAATTTTTAGCCGTTTTACGCAAAAATTCGTTCACAAATGTGCCCCCATTTTAGGTGAGCCCCCCTCCCCCATCGGTGGGGGCCCTCCATGAAATCCCTCCTCCATTATTTTTGGACAAAAAATAAGCCAGTGAAACTCTGAAAGCAGTCAGTCACATTGACAGAAAAAAGCAGCTTTTGTGTTCCAAATAGTTGATCTTCGTCATGAACACTTTTCATTACATCATTCCAATCCTGGCTTCACTCTTTCGCACTAACACATACGTACACAAGTACCTGAACTAACACCCGTCTTAGTGTTGGCATGATATAGGCCGGATTAATTTCACCCAGACGTCCGACTAGGGCCAGCACATTCTCACGTATCTCAAAATCCTCATCCTGGAGGGCCATGAAAAGATGATTCAGGGATTCAGGCTGAGCCAGGTGGGGATTAAATTCCTCTGACAGACTGTTGAAAACGCAAAGACGGATCTCTGGATCTGAAAAAACAGGACGGAAGGTAAAAACAGACTGTACTGAGGAGAAAATAAAATTTAAAGTTTAGTTAATAAGGCATTGATAGTATCCCATGACATCCGAGCTGTAGAGGATCCCAAACGGAAAATTTTTGTTCGTTGTTCAAATTTTAGATTGGTAATTCGGAAGCTCTGAATTTTTTGGGGAAAGCTACAGACCTAAAATTTTCCACACATAATATATCTATGAACTCAGAAAATTCATAATTAATTAAATCGGCTTGACTTGATGACCTGGACTCTCCTCCACGTCATCATTGGAGATGAACTCCTGGCTCAAGGGCTGAGTATCCGGAGACGAGCACCGGCTGGAAAAGCCTGATAAGGGCAGGAGAATTCTGCAGAGTTTACCCTTACCTTTTGTTTTCAACATTTCGCAACAACAAACAACTGCAAACACAACAGAAAGAAAGGGAAAGCACACACACAAAAATCAATAGAATCAAAAACACCTCCAAAACAGACTTAATTAATTGAATGATTACCAGTATCGACAATTCCCACAACCAAAACTTTGGCCAAAATATCATGAATCAGCTGTATGACGGGAATTCGCAGCACCCGTTCCTTAATTTCCTTCAAGGAATTGACGCTTGGCAAGATAAGCTGGCAACAGGTCTGAACCGATTCTCTTCGAACTATACCGATCTCTGAGCACAAATAACCCTACAATAAAAATAGTTTTTAACTTGGGACAGCATTCACGCGAGTAGCGATAGTCATACTATAATAGCTTCGAATTATGCCTGAGATTTAACGGCGTAACAACCACGTTCTTGGCTTAGTAGAGCGGAAACAACAAAAGAAAGTCCACTAAACAGGGGGAATAATGAACGAGCACGAGAGCCGCTTCAAAAAATTTCAGTTAATTATTGGTACACTATATTATATACTCCAGAAACTGCTACCAATTATAATCCAGTCATGTTATTTAAGCAAGCTAACTTGAGAAATAGGTATGTTAATAGTGTTCCATCCCACTCACTCGAAATAATGGAGGTTCACGAAATAGCCCCACTGACTCGAAAGTCAGTGGGGTTTTATCTTAAATTCCGGTAATAACTTCACTCTGGGTCAGGACTACCTCCAATTTACAACATCAAAACGTCATCAGATGTCAAAAGTTCGCACATTGCCACTGAACATTATGCCTAATGCATAATGAACATGTATGTTACGGACCATGTGCATAATAGCCCAATATAATCTTGCCTACGACATGCAACAGCCTACCTCAGCAATATACTTAAGGAACATCTCCAAAGCATCGGCGGGAAAGTCGAAACTGGCCAGGGCATTGAGGGCCAGGGAGGTCACCCCGACATCACTGACAGGGACTGGGCCATCGGGCAGCTCAAGGGCGGGGGGCGGTCGGTCCTTGGGCGGCATGGCTCGATGCATCAGAATCAGGGAAAGCTGTTGCAGGAGGCCGTCATGAATTCGGGACTTCAGCTCGGGGATGTAGATCACAATCTCACGCAGGGAATCAATCTGAGCATGACTAAAACGCAATGTATAACACAATTATTATGCGCATGCGCAAAAGCAATTATGTAAATTTACTTGAGGACGTCCCCTCTCCTCCTTTCTTCCACCATAAGTTCCACTGTAAACGGAAAAAAGTTTCTTGAGGGGCCTTTTTCGTATTAACTTTTAAATTCTTTCGTATCTGCGGTGCATATCTATCTGCAAAGTGGTTGATTTGTCTACCCTCCCTTCCTAGATGAACTAACTTGCAAAGCAGAGATGCACAGCTGAGTATAAGTTACCACACGACGACGGTCGGCATATTCGCATAAGCATACAAGGATAAAAATGTTCCAACGGTGTTTGGACAATGCAACAATGCTTCCATTACAGATTTTTCATTATTTTAAAAAAGTTTTCAACTTTCTAGTCAAATCTCTCATTCAAACTCCTTTGTGCTACCATGTTGGACACTAACCTTGACTCTACGTATGTTTAATTACGTATCTTGTAAGCTTCATGCAGCAACGAAAAGTGTAAACTAAAACCACAATGATTTTGACAGCTCAACTTAGCTATTGCTATCCGCAACCAGAAAAGCATAACTATAGATAAGCTTACCTCAACCCAGCGGCAAAGATCATAGCCAGCAAATCCTCAACCTCCGTTTTAATCTGAGAGCCCAGAGCCTGGGCCAGAAAACGAATGCAGGTGAACACAGCCGGCTCCGAGTACAGGCTACGCTTTCTGAAACAACATTCAAACAAACAAACAAAATAAGATTAATTGCCATTCTAATAAATCAATACAAATTAAAATTTCAAAAATGTTTGAAGCTCTGAATCAGATAAGCAGTTGGCTTTCCTCGCTGGTCCAAGACTATGAGGACCCCCACCTCTTTCCCACCTCCCCGAAAAAGCCAGGTAAGTTAAACGAATTAAAGGTGATAGCTCCGTCCTTTTCGCTCACAGGTTAAAAGCGTCACAGTTCATCTCAGACTTAACTTATTTTTTAAGCCGAGCGCTTCTAATTCGCACGCGAAAAGGTCTAAGTCCGTTTAGTACACAGCAATTCACAGGTTATTTTCCGTACGTACGTACACATACGGTAATTTCAAATTTCCATGTCACAAATCAGTCTTCATTCACAATAAAATCATCCTGTTCTTAACAGAACCGGAACGCACTTAGCCGTATCCTTTGGCTGAGGCAGTGAAGCCCTGACCACATCAAATATCTTTGGCAGATAGGGCTTAATGGCCGGACCAGCGGACAGGGCAATCAGGCCCAGGGCCACAAAACCGAAGGACTTGTCCTTTTCCTTGGCCAGTGTGTGAAGAATCCAAAGCATAGCATCGTGAAGATGGCTAAAATATTCTGCAGAAAAATTTAGTCCAACAAAAAATCGAAAGAAAAAATTGCCGTGGAGGATAAAGGAAGAAAAAACAGTAGACTTAAATATCTGGAGGCCAAAATATACGGTACACAATGCAGGCATAAATGAAAACAAGGACAAAAATTTATCCAGTCAACCTCAGTACAAAGTGTCCTTTTAATGTCATTATTTAGTGCTGGTTTTCATACACACTAATTCTTATATTTCAGTATTTGAGTTTTTCCGAATGCAAGAAAAGAACCTTTAAGTAGCAAAGCAATCACAAGTTTACCGCTGAAGAAATGTGTCTTTGTTGAAGGAGGCCAGTCTTGGCAACAGCTCCAGCAAAGTGTTCTGATTATGTACGTTTTTCGTCTGACGAAATTTCATAGTCAATTCACACATCTGCAAAGATTGCGCAACTAAAATCGGTGTAAAACTACATACGTACCTACTATGGCCATCATAATTTCTCCAATGCAAAAATGATTGAATGTAACATACATCACAAACTATACTGCATTTTATAATTGCACAAGTTATGAACTCTACAAGACAACAAGCATGATAACAACATGCAGCAGCAGGAGGTTCTATTGTTTCAAGAAATACAATTTTACATGTATTTGTATGTTGGACTTGTAAGCCACAAACAAATACGCAGAACACACAACTATAATTCATTATTATTATTGTATCAAATCAAATATCAATGACCTAAATAATACCGTATCAAAGTTGGTGCTGACTAAGTCACGACAGGTGCGGCTTTCAAATATGGCCGGTCGAGTGGGCTCCAAGACCCGCTGAACCGGATTGTTGACCTCAATCTGACTGAAGGATCCGCCACCGAAATGCTTGCGCTGTGTGCTTGCAGGGCGGAATTTCTGCAAACAAAAAACCAACTTGCGTTTCCAAATATTTAAGTAAAGTTAACAAGTTCATTTAATTGTATCTTACCCCCACCCTCTACCACGGTATTTACAGCGGGAGGGGGGGAGGTCGAAATCTGCATTGCCCGGCCCGACATCGTCGCATCTGGGGATTTTGGTCGTCCCCTCCGATCCAAACTCTATTCAGAACGTGTCGTGTTTCTCTGTACAAAAATATGCCAAACCAAAACCATAACTTTTGGTCATATTTATCAAAACGATCCCTTCCTTAAAAATCCTGTCATTCATCAACTAGAGCGAAAAATTCAGTAACTTAAAAATCTTTAAAACACAAAATAAAGTAAAACGTCACAACATACAGACAACTTTCTGCGCAAAGAACCAGACTTGCGTTTCCCAAAATTGTCGATTTCCTCTTTCAAGCGCTAAAAAATAAAAATACAGCAGTACAAAATAGTTCAAAAATAATAACGTTAATCATTTCAGCCATAAGACCCAATTTCTCACAAACAGCAACCCTCTGATAATACTTATGTCATCAAGATTTTAAAACCTGTTACCTACTTAGCCCAGGTTTAAAAGTTGACAAAGCTTTTAATCATTTTAATGCATCCCGAAACTGCCAAAATTCGGGTCAAATCAACCTACCGTCGGATCCTTTGATCTGTCCTCGCTGTGAGCAATTCGCAACAGTTCATTAAAAATCAGCAGTCCCGAATGGGCCCGTTCGTCACGCGAACTCCCATGCAGACTCGCTGCCTCGCCCAGAATACGTGTGGCTTCATTGTAGCACAGCTGCAATAAAAAAGCATTAGCACAGGTTTATATATTTATATGTATTTCATTACGATTATATATACTAACATTTCACGGTTTAACTCAACCGTTGTGTTCAGCGGCAGAGTCTTGCAAATTCAAAACATGGCCTGTGTCATGCTATAGTAAAAGGACATGCAGTACAGTTAATATGAACAAACTGCACAAGACAAAAACTGTCACCATCAGAAAAAGAAACAGGTCTGGTGGCCAAAAAGTCATCCATGCCATGCACTAATAAAAAATAAGTAGTACCGAAAAGATGCAGCAACAGAACAGACTTGTACTAGAGAATCCTCATTTCTATCCAGCTTAATTAGAAGCAAAATCTTAATCTTAATTAAGCAGAAGCTTAATCATGAACGTACACTAGAGCTCTTCCCTCAAAGATATACGTAGTTCCAAAACTTCAATTTAGTTAATGACAAAATAGTATACCACCCTTCTTCTAACACTACCTGCATGTATTCCAAAATCTTAGTGGTGGGGCGCTGTTTATGGACAGGCATGGACGACGGAGGGTTAACAATGCTGTACTTGTACTAGAAAAAAGTAGTCAACTTAAAAGTAAACAAATAGAAACAGAAAATACAAGGATGTCAAAAAAGAAAGAAAATCCGCCAAACTAGGCAGCTGGCTTATTTTTCTGAGGGAAGGGCGATCTCTCCTCTCCCCCCAATCCGCCCTTACACTCTATTAAAAGCCACGCATTGATTTCCACCCCCCCCCAAATAATTTTAAAACTTTCAAGTTGTATATATACCATTTTTACTTTATTATCAAAATTTTCCGGAGTTCTCCCATTAAGTGCAAAAAACGCCTGAAACTACACGTTTTGCAATTTGCGGCAGTTTGCACACGTAAGATCGTCAGAGTTTCCAAAACTATGCCAAATTTTGGGCGAGTCCCTCAATCAGTGGGGACCTACGCAGCCGCCCTCGCCCTACCCATCGCCTAAAAACAAGCCAGAAGTAGTAGTCATCAAAACTACCCATCAAAAAGTAACAAAACTTCAACTGAAAAATGCAAGCAGAGAATGTTACTGCATAATAACCAATTCAGATGCAAAAGTGAATAACTAATTTATAAATAGTAAAGGTTTCGACAAAGATTATTCAAACAGTCATACTATGAAACCTGTTCCGTTCAACAACTACTTCTAATTTGCTTTTCCAAAAACTAAAACTGGGCCGGGGTTACAGCACAATACCTCTGAACAATGTCTGAGTTTCTTATAAAAGTTTCTTATAAGAGCGCGACTCTACACCGACACTGAACCTATTGCCTAACCCATGAGAAAGTAACTGCACTGTCTAAGTAGCAGATAGTAGGTAAAGTAAAGTACAGTAAATTTATGTGCACAACACAGTAATAGGTAAGGTAAGGAAGGCAAAAGGTTACCAATTTGCATTTGATGAGTTCGTTTCGTTCATTCAAAGGGGAAACACTCAGGCAAAAATAAACAAAAAATGAAATGTGATAAATACCGCACCACAGGCAACCAACTCCTATAGTAAACAAGGTGAACGGACAGGAATAGGCCGCCACAACAGGAAAGTTAGTCGTTAATGTTACAGGAAATTATGCCCAATCAAAAAATGAAACACATTAGCTAGATCCACATACCCAGAAATCCAAATACGAGTAAAACATATGGCCTAGCGAAAAACTTTGTCCTATTCAAAACTTGGAACGTTTGATGCAATAAGGGGGCACTCAAGTTTATAAGCATAGGTATAGAAAACGTGAGGGGCGGGGGCCGGCGGAGACGAGACTATACTCGATAGAATCTTGGTTACTCTAGACTTCGCTAACTTCAGCATGAAAACCAGAACAATACACACACGCACGAAACAACATGCAGACCTGTTCAACTGACACAAGCGTGCCTGCAGCCCTCTTAGGTTGGTTCTCTTAAAATGAGAGTTGTACATTAAGTTCAACATAAAGTTGACGAGTTGAGTTGAGAATTTGCAACTTGTTGCAAAACTGACACCCACCGTATATACGTATGCATACACACCACATACCTGATATGCCTGAAACTTCTGTTCCTTTTTGGTTTCGCGCTGAGATACAACCACCAAGGCTGAACGAAGCGCAGCGACGGCATTCTCACGAATGTTCGCCTAAAATCAAACACAAAGATTAATACAAAAACGGCGATATGAAATCAATTCAACTGGACAACAACATGCGAACTGACAATTAAATTAAAAGGATTAACGAACTATAATCATTGCTTGAACAAAACATTTACCTTCGAATCCCGAACACCGGCAAATATGTTCTCAAAAAACTGTTGATGATTGTGATAAAACAGAGTCGGCGTATAGCGAGCCAGTTCCCGCAAAATGATTACCTAGAAAACAGACAGACATACAAAATACGACAGTGTTTGACAATGTATTTCCACATTCTTCTTTTCCAGCTTCGCCTTCTACGCTCATACTGGCTCACATCCAATCCAACACAAACTCTAATCGACAAAAGCAATTCTCTAACACGTAAAAATACGTACTATTACATAGTAATTACTATTCAATACAATATTCCAGGCGCGTAGCCAGGAGGTGGGGTAGGGGGGACATGCCCTCCCCAGCAATCGAATACAAAAGAAAATTATGAAGGCTTATTTGCGGCGAGTGGCCAAATTTTCCAAAAAATGCGCCTGCGGCACTCATTTTACATAAGACTGCACCCAAAACACTGAACTGTGCCTGAATCTATTGCTAAACAGTTATTAT